>JAJMKQ010000251.1:0-100172 GCA_030569395.1 Petasospora rhodanensis
CCCGCGAACCCGTTCGATGGCGGGCAGAGCCGCTGGCAGAGCCGCTGGGGCGCCAGCAGAAAAATTCTCCCGCAATGCCCATCGCCTTGACAACAGCGGGGGACGGGACGGAGCCCCACCCAACGGATGTCACAATGGATCAAGAACAGTCTTCAGAAGCTCTTCAGCGCGGCCAGCGCAGCAAGTGGTCTAAGGCCCGCAAAGCCGACTTTGCCGACGGGCGCAAGTCCAAGAAGCCAAAGCAAGAGTGTGTATGTCCGGCCCTCATCCCCATCTGTCTCAGATTGTACTAACTCATGCTCCCTACAGTAAGCGCTCTCAGAGAGAACACCAGAGGGACTACAACGAGAGCCCACGTGCTCCAATGCTAGACGCCCAGGGTAACCCGATCGAGAAGAAGCCAAAGAAGAAGGTGGCTGTGATGGTTGGCTACTGCGGCACGGGATACCACGGAATGCAGCTCAACCCACCACACAAGACCATCGAGGGCGAGCTGTTCAAGGCCTTTGTCAGGGCCGGTGCCATCTCCCCGTACAACGCTGACGATCCGAAGAAGTCTGGTATGATCAGAGCCGCTAGAACGGACAAGGGCGTGCACGCAGCGGGGAATGTCGTGTCGCTCAAGCTCATCTTGGAGGACGGCATCGTGGAGAGAATCAACGAAGAGCTGCCAGAGCAGATCCGCATCTGGGGTGTCGAGAGAACGAACAAGGCCTTCGACTGCCGTAAGATGTGCAGTTCGAGAATCTACGAGTACCTCATTCCAACATACTCCTTCATTGCTCCCAAGCCAACGTCCTACTTGGCCAAGCAGATCAAGGAGCAGGACGCCCTCCACCCGGGCATCACCAGACCGGATGAGGAGAGTGCCAAGTTCTGGGAGCTCTACAACGAGAACGTCAAGGCTGCCAACTTCACCGAAGAGGAGCTCGAGCGTATTGCTGAGTGGAAGCCAAACTCTTTGGAGGAGTACGAATCCGATGCCGACACGGCTCGTCTCGTGAAGAGATTCAAGAACATCGAGTACTCGACCAAGCGTGAGTACCGTATTTCTCAGGAGAAGCTCGAGCTCATGAGATCCGCCATGTCCCAGTACTTGGGCCACCACAACTTCCACAACTTCACGCTGGGGAAGCACTTCAAGGACCCATCGGCCGGGAGATACATGAAGGAGATCTCTGTGTCTGATCCTTTCGTGATTGACAAGACCGAGTGGGTGTCTGTCAAGATCCACGGACAGTCGTTCATGCTCCACCAGATTAGAAAGATGATTGCCATGGCATCGCTCGTTGTGCGTACCGGTTGTCCGTTGGAGAGAATCACAGAGTGTTTCGAGGCCAACAAGATCAACATTCCAAAGGCCCCAGCTCTTGGCTTGCTGCTCGAACAGCCAGTGTACACGAGTTACAACCAGAGACTCACAGACTTTGGATACAACCACCTCGAGTTTGACAAGTACAAGGAGGAGATGGAGGCGTTCAAGATGAAGCACATCTACGACAAGATCTACAAGGAGGAAGTCTCCGAGAACGTGTTCAACGCCTTTTTCAACTTGATTGACACGTTTGCCACAGAGGGGTCCTTCGATTACTTGACCGCTAAGGGAATTACCAAGAGCGTTGAGGAGAAGGAGATTATCAACGACCCATTATTGGAGAAGGTTGGCCCAGACGCTGTGGAGGAGGAGAAGGATGAGCAGAAGAAGAACGATGACGACAATCAGGCTAAGGGTTGGTGTACAATTGTTTAGATTATGTCTTTTTTTGAAGTTTCTTGTTTTGATGTTTTTGTACTACGGTGTAGGAAGAGTCCCAAGGAGAGCTAATTGTATTGAAGCACTGTTACACCACTCGTCTTGCATCAGAACCTCAGTGAGTATGAGCACAAGATGACAGGGACCTGTGGAAACAGTGTGAACTCAAATCGTAGCAAGTTCTTGGCTGTAGAAGACGTGTAACTGGACCAGTCGTCCACAACAGTGAGGAAGCCCACGTTAACGGAAAAGCTGCGATACTTCCTGGGAAGATATAAGAAAAGCTGGAGCAATCGTCAACAACGGTCAAGAAATAAAAGTCATCGGAAAAACTTTCATAACAAAAAGGACACAGCTTTCTGGTGACCGAGTCGTAAATGGAGATAATGTCGAAGTGCCTGGAGCTTGATGGCAAACTGCGCAAAAGGAAATTTGCTCTAAAATAGCTTGAGTACAACTGCTTTTTTTTTTCGTGATTTTTTTAATACCCTTCATCCCAACCCCCATAACCACTTTCAAGCGAATGTCCGAGGGAATCGCCCGTCTGGTTCAATGGGCAGAGGCCAACGGCTGCTTCTGCTCTCCGCTGGTCCAGTTCGAGTACGCCCCGCACAGAGGCGTCTACGCTGTCTCCAAAGAGGCGCACCGCTTCGATGCTCCACAGCTCAAAGTGCCCGTCTCGCTCATCATCCATGGCGGCGTGGCGAAGAAGTACTTTGGCAAAGAGCTCGCCGTCTCTGAGACGAACCTGAATGGGACGTTGAAACTTCTATGGGCAAAGCTCAAGTTTGGCGACTCTACTGTTGTTGACGGCAGAGATCTCAACGAGTTCTACGACGCATACATCGCCCTGCTTCCGGAGGGCAAGGACACCGGCTCGCCGTTTTACTGGGACCTCAGTGAGCTCAGACTGTTGGAGGGCACTAACCTCGGTGGCTCTCTACCGGCGAAGTTTGACTGGATCGTGGATGAATGGTTTAATAGCGTGTCTGACCTCCCATCGCAGTTCCACACTCCACAACTACAAGCCGATCTCGAGTTCCACAAGGCATACAACTCCTTCACAAGACCACAACTCCTCACACAGCTCACTGAAGTGACCAGCTGGACATCTTTTGGCGCATACCTCTGGTCCACGACGATCTTCACCTCGCGTGCCTTCCCACACCGCATCATCGACCCATCAGCGAAGGATGGACAAGCGATGTTCGTCCCACTCATCGACCTGCTCAACCACAACAACTCGACGCTGATCGAGTGGAAGTTCGACCAGTCCGACGATGGATACTTCACGATGCATAACTTGGACGACATTCCCCAAGGTGGTGAGATCTTCAACAACTACGGCGCAAAGGGCAACGAAGAGCTCTTAATGGGATACGGGTTTGTCCTCGAAGACAACCAGAACGACTCTGTGGCACTCAAGGTGCGTCCTCCGCTCAGCTCAGTCCTCGAGGCGAGGGAGATGGGTGTGCATATCCCAAGGATTGACGATTACACTTATCACGCTTTCGCCACTGATGAGCCACAGGCTGAAGAGTTGACCGAGGAGACGTATACCGGGCTGTTGTACTTCCTCAACAGGAAGTGTCTACTCCCGGAAAACTTGGTCCAACTGTTCATGTCGCTTATGAGAACGAATACAGAGGATGGGTTCACTGTGAGACAGAAGCTCGATGCCTTGCAAAACCTCCGCAGGGCTCTCGAAGTGAAATATCACGCGCTGAAGAAGGTTGTTGATGTTCCTGAAGGGATAGATGAGCATGTGGTGAGGACAGCCATGATCTACAGAAAGGGTCAGATGGATGTGTTGAAAGGTACGTTGGCTGAGATCAAGTCAGTGGAGAAGGAGATATTGCATGAGTACAGATCCCACGTCTTGTCCTTGAAGAAGGTGTACAAGAAGGACGAGGCTTTTAGAAACGGACTCAAGTTGTTTGGGTTGGAGACATACGACGACGTTGAAGAGGAAGAGGAGGACGATGATCAGGAGACCTTCTTCGCCTTGTGGGTGCTTCTACATTGTGAGATCAATGCTGATGGGGACTACACACCACCAGAGTGGATTCAGGAGTGTTACGAAGCCATCAAGGCCATCCCTATCGAGTCTGATGAGATTGTGGTGCCTCGTCGCATGGAGCAGCTGAAGCAGGGCCTTGCATCTCACCCTCTGGGAAGAGTTCTAACCCCGGAAAACTTCACGGTGGCAACAAGAGTCATCCAGTCCAACAGTTACACTAGAGGCAGCGCACGGGAGATCATCCTCGTGGAGCCACTGGACCTTTAATAGAGAAAGTTTTCTGCATCTTGGTAACGCCTGCGTAGTGCGCTTACCGAATACACCAAAACACAAATAAATAAACGGCCCGGCAGATCCACTGCTTTGCCACCACCGCAAACTCAAGCACCAGACTCCGCACAATCCGATGCTCACACGATCACGGGCCCTCCTCATCAGACTCCACTCCACAAAGCCACCGGGTGCTCTTTCCCAGCGCCTGGAGGATCTCGAGTCGCAGTACCCGGCCACCAACGACCCGCTCCTGGGAGATGCCCACAAGTCACTGATTGACAAAGACGACCGTCTCTCCTCCATCGCCAAAGAGATGGACCAAAAGAAGTTCGAACTGGAGAATCAAATCTCAATCCAAGCTACAAAAGTGCCCCTTTATGCCGACAAGCAGACTAGGGAAGTGGCACACTCGTCACCATGGACAGGTTCAGAAACTCCAATCGCCGCATCAAAGCGAATGCTCCAGGATACGTACAAACCACTACGCAAGACACCGGCACAGAAACTTCTGAAAGCACGAGAAGCCGCGTTGGATTTCAAGCTGAACAAGACCGATGAAGAATCAACGTTCCGCACGATCTATGCGGAGAAGTTCACGCCCATTGGATCGTTCGACAAGATCAAGACTTTGGCAGATGCTCGGATCGAGGAGGCGATGAGACAGGGTCAGTTTGAGGGAATTCCTCGTGGGAAGAAACTTGATACGGAGGTGAAGCCCTATGTGGATCGTACAGAACACCATCTGAATGAGATGCTCAAGAGACAGAACTGCGTCCCGCCCTGGATCGAGAAGCAAGGTGGTGTCAATGTTGAGATTGACGAGTTTAGGAAAGAGATCAGAGAGAAGTGGGAGAGTCATGTCAGGCATTTCTATAAAGATGAAGGGATGCAGCAGGAGTTCAAGAGACGGTGGGGACAGATGCTTGAGAGGAAGATGGTGCTTGTGAACAACTCCATCAGAACCTACAACTTGCAAGCCCCTATGAGTACACAGAAGTTCTATCTGTTGATTGATAAAGAATACCAGAGATGTTTTAACTCCGTGGATGTGCAGAAGGTGCTCAAGGAGAAGGAACAGGAGAAACAACAGGATGTTCCTTTGAAGAAGGAGTCCAAGGGTATACTCGGATTTCTTGGATGGAGATGAACGATCAGGTGGAAGATATGCTCACTATACACATTCATATACATATGTGCTTGCAGAGTAAGTTCTCCTGTCAGATAATGATCGTTGTCAGCCTCTAGTGAAAATTTGAACCGTAACCTTCGACATGACCCCGCGAGCCCGGACGCGCTCATGCATGATCCAATCAAAATCCAGCGCACTGCGGGCGCACCAAAGGGCAAACAACCATAAAAACTAGGTCCCAGAGCATGAGCACCATTGGGACTAAACGACATGCAAAAAAAAATCAGGTCGTACCCGGATTCGAACCGGAGTTGTTCGGATCAAAACCGAAAGTGATAACCACTACACTATACAACCGAGACTTTCGCGAGTTAAATCGGCCTGTTTTCCGGTCGATATTGGTATGTTAGGGGCACGACTTTTACTTATTTTAGTGGATTGTGAATGCAGCTTTGTATGTTTTGCTATAGTAAACAGTTCACCATGTATTTAGTACTGCTTTAATTATATTCACTGGCTACTAGCTCTTCAAAGCTTCTGATTGACCGATATAATTTGGTTTCAGTGCTTCGGAGATCTGGGACATAATTCACGGGCGCTCTTATTTAAAATATACCCGATTAACTCTCTCACATGAACTTCTATAATACGAACAGGTGGCTTAATAGTAAGCTCTTTGAGCAAATCATCTGACAGTAATGTTTGCGAGCTACCTTAAGACCTAGGACCTAAGTCAAGTCACTATGAGTTCTGTCTCATGGTAGACTGCAAGTGGGCTTTATCGAATTCTGCCGGGCAATTAGACAAAGATTTTCCTCCTTTGGACCTAGATGTTGTGCTAAATGACCCCAGTTCTCATTATATGAGACAAGAAGTGTAAAGTACATTCTCCGCTCAATAGCACAGCCAAAAGCTTTCCTAGTAGCATTAGCCGACACCATTTGCCTATGCCCCGTTCGCCTATTCTGGCCCACCCGCCTAGCCACTGAGGGGCTCCTGCCTAGCGCGACCGGGTCCCTGCCTAGCCGCCACCAGATGCGAACGGGGCGGCGTTGGCGCTGGCGGGAGTCCGGCTGCGAGCGGGGATAAGATCTACAGATACGGACGGCTCCCCTGTTTCCCGGTTTGGAGTTGACTCCGGACGGTATAAAAAGGACAGGGGTCGCCCATTTGCTTATCTCTACGTCCCCCTGGCCCTCTTCAGAGGAGACAGCAACGCGCAAATGACCAAGGACATCAGCGAGAGATTCGAGGAGCTCACCAAGAGCGTCCCGATGGTGGACACTCACAACGACTTCCCTTATCTGCTTCGTGTGCAGTTGCACAACGAGCTCCACAGCAACGGGAACAAGTTCAACTTTGACTCCTGGCTCACTTCGCACACCGATTTGAAGAAGATGAAGGAGGGCAAGCTCGGGATCCAGTTCTTCAGTGTCTACATCGAGTGCAAGGACCCAGACTACCTGTACGAGGACTTCAACAAGGCCAACTCCGCCGTTAGAGACACCTTGGAGCAGATCGACGTGACAAAGAGACTTGTGGATGAGTACTCTGAGTCTTTGGAGTTTGTGCACACTGCTGACGAGGCCATGGCCACTTTCAAGAACACTGGAGGCAAGAAGATTGCCATCACTTTGGGTGTTGAGGGTTTGCACCAGTGTGACTTGTCCCTCGCCGTGGTGAGACAGTACTACGATCTCGGTGTGCGCTACATCACTTTGACCCACAACTGTGACAACCCATTCGCCACTGCTGCCTCTTCCATTGCTGGTGGAAAGGAGGACAAGGGTTTGACCGACTACGGCAGAGACGCTATCAAGGAGATGAACAGATTGGGTATGCTTGTCGACTTGTCGCATGTTTCTCACAAGACTATGCACGACACGCTCGATGTCACCAAGAGTCCAGTGATCTTCTCGCACAGCTCTGTTTACAAGTTGACGAACCACGAGAGAAACGTCAGAGACGATATCTTGCTCAGATTGAAGGAGAATGGTGGTGTCTGCTGTGTTAACTTCTTCCCAACTTTCTTGAAGCAGGTTGGTAAGGAGAAGTGCACCATTGACGACGCTGTGGACCACATCTGCTACATCGTTGACCTTGTGGGCTGGGACCACGTTGGTCTCGGGTCCGACTTTGACGGTATGCCAGCCGGTCCTGAGGGTTTGGAGGATGTGTCCAAGTACCCTGACCTGATCAAGAAGGTTTGGGAGCGCACGAACGCCTCTGAGGAGCAGATTGCCAAGCTGATGGGTCTCAACGTTGTCCGTGTCTGGAAGGAGAACGAGTACGTCTCTGAGCAGTTCAAGAAAACCAAGATGCTGCCAGTGGAGACCAACTGGAAGGACAGAAAGTGGAGTTTCTACACCTACTCCAAGACCTTCCCAGCCATCTACCCAGGCTCCTTCGATGTGCAGGAGAACGAGTGGAGCGCCGACCAGAAGCTCGTGATGATGGACAGAAAGTAATCTCCCAACAATAAACAACCACTACCGAATGCGAAATCGCCCGCGTAGGCCTTCCGATGAGCTGCGCTCGGCACGACGCGGGATTCCATTTCCGCTGGTGATCGGTGAACCCTTGTCGCTTATCGGTGTGGGAGCGGAAAAGTTGAATCATCGGCCCATTTGGATGGTGGGGGTTTCCAGCAGCCGTGGTATAAAGACGAGAGGAGAGCCGCCGTTGAGAGGTCCACAAGCCATCCACCGATCAACCCCACCAATCACCAATGTCTGACCAGTACGTCATTGTCGGCGCCGGTATCGTCGGCCTGTACACCGCCTTCGAGCTCATCCACAACCTGGGTGTCTCGCCAAAGTCCATCACCGTCCTCGCTGAGTTCCTCCCTGGCGACCAGTCCCACCGCTACACCTCTCCATGGGCCGGTGGTAACTTCTCGTGCATCGCTCCACACGACCCAGAGTCGCTCGCCTTCGACAAGTACACCTACACCAACTTGCCTCGCGTGCAAGCGGCCATCGGTGGTAAGGAGAAGGGTCTGGACAACAAGCCAGCCACGGAGATCTGGGACAACGACCCGCAACAAGTCAAGGTCGACTCCTTGAAGTCCTACTTGAAGGACTTCTACGAGGTCCCAAAGAGCGAGCTGCCAGAGGGCGCCAAGTTCGCCATCAAGTTCACGACATGGAACTTCAACTGCCCAGTGTTCCTCGCCAACTTCCAGAAGCACCTCGAATCTCAGGGAGTCACCTTCATAAGAAGAACCCTCACGCACATCTCCCAGGCATACTTGACCAAGACGAAGTACGTGTTCAACTGCACCGGTATCGGTGCCCGCTCTCTCGGTGGTATCGAGGACAAGAACATGTACCCAACGCGTGGCCAGGTTGTCGTCGTGCGTGCCCCACACATCCAGGAGAACATGGTCCGCTGGGGCGACGAGTACGCCACGTACATCATTCCTCGTCCGTACTCCAACGACGAGCTCATTCTCGGTGGGTTCTTGCAAAAGGACAACTGGACCCCTGACCAGTTCAAGGAGCAGACCGAGGACATCATCAAGAGAACCACCAAGTTGCTCCCAAAGATCCTGGATCAGCCGCTGATCATCACCAGAGTCGCCTCCGGGCTCAGACCATCGAGACACGGTGGTGTGCGCATCGAGCTGGAGGAGCTTCCTGAGGAGAAGGTGCTCGTGCACAACTACGGTGCCTCCGGATACGGCTACCAGTCCGGATTGGGTATGGCCCACAAGGCCGTGGAGCTGCTCAAGGCCCACAAGCGCTCCAGCAAGCTCTGATATGCCCACTTCCACTGTATATCATGCGATCACTTCCTAACAACGTGTCATGGTCCGATATCTTTTTCAGCTGTAGGAGAAAATTGCTGCTGCGAACCCCAGATTTTCGTACCCGCCTACGTTACCGGATTCGGAAATCACGAAGCGCCTGTTACGACAACAACCAGTCGGTCCCAGCTCGCCAGGACACCACACAGCTGTGTGGACCTATGCCACTAGTATCTTCCGAGTGTTTCTGTCTCACAAGCTTATCCGATTTCCTCTTTTAAACGGAGATAATCCCAGATGTGGCAGCCTAAGCAAAAAAAACAGTGGCACGACGCCCACAATGCCACTGTGGGGAGTGCCACACTTTGATTCCGACACCACCGCCATTATATATCGGCCTGCGTGCACCTGTTTCCCACCAGCAATGCTTGCAGAGATGACAGATAAACGCCAGAACCGTTAATGACTGTGTCCAGAGACGAGATCCACGCTGGAAAGATCAACAGTGTCGCCATCATCGGCGGAGGTGCCAGTGGTGCTATCTCTCTCGACTCCCTCATCCAGGAACAAAGGTTCGAGAAAGTCAAGTTGTTTGAACGTCGTGACCGCCCTGGTGGCATCTGGGTGTTGGACAAGAACCCGGACGAGCTCGATGTCAAGCCAGGCGTCAACCAGGACAAGTTGGACCCGGCTGTCGGTGAACCATTGGAGCCACAGACCGAGGGTGTCTTGAAGAAGGCATCTAAGCAGCAGAGATACGAGCAGACCGCCTCCTATAAGGGCCTGAGAACAAACATCCCAGAGAGTCTGATGACCTTCAGCGACGACAAGCACTGGGGTGAGGAAGAAGGAGAGAGAGTTGAGGATCATTATGTCAGAGGCGAGGCCATCCAGAGATACATCGACCGCTACATCAACCGACACAGAGAGAACGTTGTCTTCAACACCACTGTGGAGCACGTCACTAAGGACTACACCAAGGACAACGCGCCATTTGTGCTGACTCTGAGAACACAGACAGATCTCAAGGACGAGGATGGTGACTACTTGGACCGCTGGTGGACCGAGGAGTTTGACGCCGTTGTGGTGGCCATCGGACATTACCACGTCCCTTTCATCCCAGACGTTCCAGGCCTGGACGACGTTTACAGAGAGTTCCCGGGCTTGATCAAGCACTCCAAGACCTTCAGAGATGCGGAGAAGGAGCTCAAGGACAAGACCGCCATTGTCATTGGCACAAGATCCTCCGGTGCAGACATTGTCATGCTGGGCAATCAACACGCAAAGAAGATCTACCATTCGCAACGTGGCCAAAAACTGATGAGAAGGTTCCACAGCGATGTAATTGAGCTCAAGCCAGTGATCACACGCTACGAGGTCACCCCAGAGAAGGATGTCCTCGTCCATTTCCAGAATGGCACCGTTGTCAAGAACCCAGATGTTGTGTTCTACGCCACGGGGTTCCGCTACTCATATCCATTCCTCCGCAAGAGTTACGGCTCGCACTTCACAACGGGGAACGTCATCCCAGATTTGTACATGCACACGTTCTTCAACAAGGACCCACTTCTCACATTCGTCGGTGTGCCAACAGATGCCAGCTCCTTCAGAGCTTTCGAGTACCAGGCCGTGCTGGTGAGTCGGTTCTTGGGCGGAAAGTGCTCACTACCACCATATGAGGAGCAGGTGAAATGGTGCTTGCAGAGATTCAGACAGAAGGGTAATACGAGGGCATACCACACCATTGATTGGGAGAAAAAGTTTGACTATCTGGATAGTCTTGCCGTGATGGGAGGTGGGTACGAGCGCATTGGAAACCATGGTCGTGAATTCCCGAGATTCAGTGACGAGGACAAGGCCTTACATACGTTCCTCCAGGAGAAGCTCAAAGCCTTCTTCTGTGTGGATGAGAGTGAAATCTCTGGTGTGTCGTCCGTGTGATACGTTGATCAAGAATTCTAATCTATTTACATACGTTTTACCCTGCCGTGTCTCTCGTAGACGTCACCATTTTCCAGCAGGTATGCAGGCTTGAAGCCATCCTTATGACTCAGCTGTGGGTTCTCCACCGTCGTATCCACGCCTCCCAAGCTCGTGAATCCCTTATCGTAGAGCTCACAGTACTCCACATGAGCTGTCCTGAGGAAGCACCAAATCTCATCATAACTCCAATCCACAACGGGGTGTACTCTGACAAAATCGGGCCAACCAGAGTCCGTTCGTTGGATATCTTGTAGTGTGAGTGCGTATGGATCAGTGCGACGAGTTCCAACAACTATGGCCTTTGTCTGTGGGTGCTGATCGAGGTATTGTTCAAAGCCTTCTTTGAGTGTGGAGTTGTACTGGTCGAGGTGGAGGTTGTACTGTGATGACGATTTGGCGATGAAGTTCACAAGTTCTGGAAACTGTTGCTCGTAGTTGATCATTACTGCGTTGATCTGTGAGAGTTTGTTGAGCTCTGATTCTGTGAAGCGGGTATGAAGGACCGAAAGGTAAAGCACGAGCATGACTAAACAGTCCTTGCCTCCGTTGTAGGACACTGCAACTTCATCCACGCTTTTGAGGAAGAGTTAGTAAAAGGCATCATATGTCTCACATGATATCCACTCACCTGAACTGGTCCAGCATCGTTTCAAGCACTCCCAGACTGTGCTTTACCCTGGCCTGTGTCCTCGTTACGAGATCGTCTCCCTCGAGAGACATAAATTGCTCGACGGCGGTGTGCGCCTTGAGACAGACTGCCGACAGCTGGTTCCGCGTGTTCATTTTCCACAGACACAGAACGAGAATCAGAACGGACCACAGCAGAGCTTGTCTCTGGATCATCGTCCGTGGGGTGGGGGCGCTGTTTGGGCTGCGAGGGCGGGAAAACCGTTGATGATGGGATTTTCTCGATTTCTCCGTGGGACCGGACTACGGCCGGGGCTACAGCTACCATGAGGATTCCGGTCTATGTACATTCATTTTCAGAGCAGCCCGCGCTGCTGCCTCAGCTTGGAGCCCAGGTCCTCCGTCACGACTCTGTGGAGGTCCACGCAGTACTGCACCACGGAGTCGTAGTCGTCCGCGTCCTCCTGGTTCCACATCGGCGTCCACTCGCTGCCGTCCGTATCCGTGGCAAACTGAACCCCGTCCGCGCTGATGTTGAGCATCTTGTCGGCGTCCGCGAGCACCTTCTGGAGAATATCGTGCGTGTCGTAGGTTCCCTGGATTCCGTTGACCTTCATCTCGTTGATCAGCTCCAGCACGGCCCCGATGGACTTGTAGTACTTCCAGTGACATCTGAATACCTCGTTGTACACCCCGACGGTGCACACGTAGACATATGTCTTGAGAGACTGCTGCTTAGCGGCGTGGAACAGGGCCAGCGCAGATTCCGGTGACTGAAACTTCTCCGACAGCGCCTGGATTCCCCTCTCGACAATGATGGGCATCGTGTGCTGTGTCACTGGCGGCTTATTCGGCGTCAGCGCGCACTTGGACTTGATCTCCTCGAGAATCTTGCTGCGTTCCCTCTCCTTCTTCACCTTCTTCGTTCTCGTGACTCTCTTGTCAAGCTCTAGTATCTTCGGTTCCACAAACTTGAACAGCTCCCAGTCGGTCGTGATGCTGTCCATGTAGTCGAGTGTGGGTCTCATCATCTCTCTGGCCTCCTTACTGATTGAGGTGACAGGCAACTTCACCGCACTGGGCATCGTCTTAATGAAAGGCGTAGACTTTGAGGGTACCATGGAGTCCTTGGACATCACAAAGGCGGCGTCATATTTCGTCCCCTTCGGCTCCTGTGACGCCCCCTCTGGGTTGGACATCACTTGTGTGAACACCTGGGCCAAACTCTCGGACGTCTCCTTGGAGATCACCTCCTTGGACTTGAGGTTCCCGAAGGACGTTGCGAGTGCTCGGGAGGTGCAGAATCTTCGTACGAGGCTCATCGGTGCGCGGGCTGTTGTGGCGGTTGGCGCTCTGAAGCTCAGATGGGGTGGGCCACAGAAAAAGCTCTGCGGTGCTTTTGCGCCGCGGGCTTCACGTGATCTGAACGTGGAAAGGTTGCGCGGCCCTCGCGCCTTCTCCGAGCTCTGATTTCTCCCACCGAAGAAGCGCAGTCGAAGACGCCTTTTCTTTCTCAACGGAGACCTCTCCGCTCCCCACCCAATCGCCCGCACAACTCAAAATGACATCCTCAGACGAGGACTGGAAGACAAAGTGCAAGCTGCTCAAGAAGAAGATCCTCCAGGTTGAGGAGAACAACAAAGTCGCCTCCGTGGCAGTGACGCGCAGCAGAGTGGCCGTCAACAGACTACGACTTGAGTACGCCATCCTGCTCGAGAGACTGGAGAAAAAGACCACACTGCCGGAGTCGGACGAAGACGACTTTGACGACGAGGAGATTGAGCTCGTGGAGCGCAAGGAGACAAAGAAAAAGAAGGCCAACCCATCACAACCCCGCGACCCAGACATGCCAAAGAGACCCGTGAATCCGTACTTGGTGTTCTGTGACATGAAGAAGGACGATCTCAAGCGTGAAGCTGAGGCTGAGGGCAGACCAGTGGACCTGGCGAAGACTCTCGGTGATCTGTGGAGAAGTATGGACGACAAGGCCAAGCAGCCGTACGTGGATTCGTACCACGCCGCCAAGGAACAGTACAACGTGAAGATGAAGGAGTACGAAGACGGTCTCAACAAGAAAAAGCTCTCAGAAGAGGCAGGGACCGAGTCTCCTGCCCCTGAGAAATGACCCCCTTTCCGACGTGTATAATAATAATGGCTGTTACGGTTTTAAGGTTCGAATAAATCATATGCAAATTACTTTTCGTTGTTCAAACAAATCATCTAAAATCATCTTCTCGACATCTTCTTTTTCTTCGTATGGTAGTAGCCGTTCTCATCCTTCTCGTGCTTTCTCTTCTCTCTTCCTCTCACGTGCTTCTTGATCTTTCTTCTGGCAGCAGCCTCTGGCGCAGTGATGGCAAGACGGGCACGCTTGGTGCGTCTCTCCTGACGTCTCTTGAGAACAAATTGACCAACCTTTGAGTAGTGGGAAGTATACTTGGAAACACCAATCTTACCCTCAATCAGCTTCAAGCACTCCACAGCCAACTTCTGCAACTCAATTCTCTCATCGTCATCGCTCTCAATCTCGCTGAGAATGAACAATGGCAAGACTAAGTTCTCACCCAGCTCGTCAACTCTCTCCTCAGACAACACCTGAGCGCAAATGGCAAGGAACTGAATACCGGACTTCTTGGAGGCAACACTTGTTCTATCAGATCTGACAATGGCACTGGCTCTGGTGA
Organism: Petasospora rhodanensis; assembly: GCA_030569395.1. Lineage (NCBI taxonomy): Eukaryota > Fungi > Ascomycota > Saccharomycetes > Phaffomycetales > Wickerhamomycetaceae > Petasospora > Petasospora rhodanensis. The sequence continues at coordinate 14,218 of JAJMKQ010000251.1, forward strand.
TGGCCCAATCGGACATCTTTCTCACCTGTACGGTGGCCTCCTCGGCATCTTCAAGCTCCTCATTCTCGTCATCGCTGTCATCCTTACCGATCCTCAAAGACTCATCAAAGGCAACAGCATTCTTCTCCCAGTGCATCAGCAAACCAGAGAGTGTCTTAACTGCCTGGGAAGACAGCTTCTCGTCAACAGATGGAGCGTTCAGCTGATGGAAGAGTCTGTATCCAATGTTCTGCAAATCAGCATCCGTGAACAGCTCCTTCTTGGCGGCCAACATGGCTCCAATAAGTCTGCTGGAGGCCAATCTGATCCATGAGTGTGGGAACAGCAGAGAGGATATGATGTCAGCCTTCAAAGAGTCGTCAACGATGTCAGTTCTCTTCTCAACCACAACGCTCAAACACGACAGAGCGGTATAAAGCAATTCCCACTTAACCTCAACTTCAGAGTCAGCCTTTGAGTTCTCCATAATGTCTCTGATGTTGGCCAACACCTCTTCATCCAACTCGGTGTCTCCTTCAACGCCTGAAACCTTCACCTTGATTCTGTAGAGCTGCAACGAACACTTCAACAGTGCAGAGTTCTTCGAGTTCATCCAGCCTCTGATGAACTTCTCAAACGACTCGGTACCCTTCTTCTCAAACAACGAGGTGATCAGGGCAATGGCCATCTCTCTGCTCTTGGTTGAGGTCTCGGAGATGAGAACCTTGGACAGAGCAACGAAGAACGATGAGGAAACAGCACTCAAAAGCTCTGGACCAGATTTCTGGATGATCAGGTGCAACAGTTCCATCACGGACTGTTTACCCGTCTCTGCTGGATAACCCAAGTTGTCAATGAGGAACTTGAACTGCTTCTCCAGTCTTCCACGACCCTGGTCATACTCCATTAAGAACTGGAAGTAGATACTTCTTGACATGTCTCTTCTTTCCTTAGAGTGACTCGTCACCATGACTTCTCTGATCTTGTCCATAGTGTCATACACCTCTGGAATCATAACATGCTTCGAGACCAATGCCTTCAAGAAGTTGAAAGCCAAACCCTGGCGGTTCTGCTCGTTCAAGTCTGGCTGGATTCTCACCAACAAGTAACCAAGTGAGCTCTCCTTCAAAGCGAGATCGTCTCTGTGGCGGATCACAATTGCGAGGTACTTGAGAGAAGCCTGGACCAACTCTGACTCAGTGGATGGGAAGTCCTTGATGATGTCCAAACATCTTCTGGAAGCTCTCTTGAAAATGTCACCATCGACATCAAACTGGACGTTGATGGCCATACCAAGGATCTTGAACATGGTCATACTCACAGACTCGTTGTCAGAGGTCAAAGCCTTCTCAAACAATGGCAAAAAGCCAACCAAGTTCTCAGCAGTGACAAATTCTGGGTTCTTTTTCAGCGTGCTTCTCAACAGCTCCAAAGAGAACTTCTGGAATGTCTCGATGTATGTGGAGTTCTCAGTCTCCACTCTCTGTTGCTTGGCGTTCAACTGCACCAAGAAGTGCTTCTCGGACTCAGTCTCAACACGGACCTTTCTCTCACTGTTCAAGTCTCTCTCAGACTCCTTGAACAACTCGTAGGACAAGACAAGCATCTCGGTCTTTGTAGCATCGTCGTTTTTGTAGATACCAAGAGCAATACGTCTCAACAGCTCATCTAACTTGTTCTGGATCTTCAAGGTGATTCTCTCCTGGAGCAACATCTTCACTGGTGCGACAAGGTCGTTGAAGCGAGAAATGCTGATAACTCTGGACAAGAGCTCAGCAATGTCGAAACTCTTGTTGTTCTTCACCTCCTTCATAGTGGTTCTGTACCCATCAGCCTCCTTCTCCTGGCCGGTAGAACCAAAGATGTTCTCCATCACAACGTTCATGATCAGTGAAGCAGAATCATCCAACTCACCGTGTTTGAAATTCATCTCAGACAAGATGGTGTGGACAGTGAAACCGAGAACGTGAACCTGGAAACCTCTGGCCAAAGCGGTCTTCAACTCCTTGATGATGAATCTGATGTACTTGGCACCCAGAGTCTTAGAAGCACGGCCCAGGTGCTTTCTCACGGCATCACGGAGACCATCAGATCTGGAACGAAGAATCTGACAGATCTTGGTCAAGATACCTGGAAGGGTGATCACGATTCGATCAGGGCTGAGACAAAGCACCAAACAGGCAAGAGCCTCGATCAACGGAGTTCTGTGGATGATAGTCTCGTCATTTCTCTTGTTCAACACCTTGGCAATAGGCTCAATCATCTCGGTCTCAATCTGAGTGTCCAACTGATCCTGTTCCCGTGCCAAACCCTCCATCGATCTCTCACCACCCTCTCTCAGGTTCTTCAACAAAGCTTTTGAGATGGTGACAACCAGAGAAACAGAGTCACGTAGCGTCTCAGACCCCTCTTTCAACCCAGACATGTATCTCTTGAAGATGGCCAAGAACTGCTTGTAACTCACACAGCTGATCAACTTCTCAATGGTGGTGATTGTCTCGTTGGCAACGTTACGCAGACTCTCATCAGTGACGAAAGCGTAGTTCTCAATCATCGGCAACACGTAGTGGGAAATGTTGGACCCAGTGAACTCCGTCGCAAACTGACCCAGTCTGGCGATGGCTTTCTGACGTCTGTGGAGCTGGATATGGTTGATGTTGGTGAAGAAGTTGACGTCGTCGTTACCGTTGGACAACAGCACCTTCATGTCCTCGAAGTCATCAACGTACTTCACGTTGCTGATGATGTATGCGAGCACTGAGATGTACTCCGACTGAACAGCGTCCTTCTTGCTTCTCAGACCGACTCTCAAGTTGGGCAACAACAGGTCTTTGAACAAATGAAGCAGTGACTTGTCAGCGGATTCTCTGGTGGACAACGCCTCGACGAACTTCTTCAATGTGTATGAAGCGTTCGTTCTGATGGCGAGTTCATCAATCTCATTGATGAAGAAAATCACGGAGTTCAAGATTGGGATCCATTCGAGGGCAGACAGCTCACCAAACGTCTCCTCGTTAATCTCTCTGAAGGCGTCAAGTCTTCTGTCATAATCATACTCAGCAAGACCATGGGAAGAGTAACTGTTAAGATCACTCAAGTACGTGGCAACTCTGGAATACTCATCAAACTTCAAGCCAATATCAACAAACAAGTCAACAAGAAGAACCCTCTGTTGTCTGTCTGTGAAGAACTTCAGGAATCTGGAGGCAACCTCGTACAAGTGCTCAATGTCCTTGAAGTCACCCTCGAAGTCTCTGATCAGCGTCTGCAAGATTCTCAACACCTCGAGCTTTAGATCCTTCGACATATGAGCGTTGCTCTTTTCCAAAAGTTGTGTGGCCAAAGAAACCAACTTCGATCTTCTCTCCTGGTTCTGGACATGACCCTGTTCAACCAAACCCAACAGCAGATGGATGGTCTTAGAGTTGACGTTCTGGTCAGTCACTCTGTTCAGAATGGACTCAAGTGAATCAAATACATTCTCAGCGATCAAAGCCAGCAACTTCTGGTACTTTGCCTTCTTGGAGGTCTTGATGATCAAGTTGGTGCAGAAGTCCAAAACAACGGATACAACGTCGTTCTTCGTGAGCGTGTTCTTGAGCAGCGACAAGACGTTCTCAGCCGGCTCCAGATCGTTAATCATCAACAAATCCACGTAGCTCTTACGTTCAGACCAGCAGACCAAGATCTTCAACAGGGCCGATGGTTGTTGTAAGTTCTCGTCCTCAAAGTGAGCAAAACGTGGACTCAGGACCCTCTCGTAGATTACCTCAATGTAGCTGTCCCAGTTGAAGTCCTCCAAGATGTTGAACAACATGTACAGATCCTTCATACCAGACTGTCTAACGCTTCTAGCCGCAGAGAGCAAATTCTCGTCAACCTTGGACTGAATCACACCTTCGACGGTCAAGAGACAAGTAAGCAATGGCTTGAGTGTCTGTGGCAAAAGCTCTCTGAACTTCTCACCAAGAGCTGAGATCAGCTCGGAGAGCATGTTGGAGTAACCAAGGTGTCTTCTCAACAAAGCAGAAGTGACGTTCTCTGGTGAGGTGACAAGCGATGTCCAGTCGTCCTCAACATCCTGTGATGGGTCGTAGACCTTCTCAGCAACAATTGCAAGGAAGTTCTCAATCTGAGCTGGAGGAAGACTTGGCAATACAGAGAGAGCACCAAACTTCATACCCTTCTTACTACCATTGGAAGTAGTTGTCTGAGCACGTCCAAAGATTATTCTCAAAATCAAAGGCATGACGTACTCCTCATCTTCAGCCTCGATGATACTGTCATCACCCTTGGAAGTGATCTTCTGGATCTCATCACGGAACATGGCATCATCAAGCAGGTTGGTCAAACTGTCTCTGTACTTGGTCACATGCTTGTTCTTGAAGTTGAGCAAACAGTTCAGAGCGATCTTTCTGATGTCGGCATCCTTGTTCGATAGCAAAAGCAACATGGCAGTGTAGAGCTCTTCAGCACGTGGAATGGACTTGAGCTTCTTGAAGGAAGCGAACAACTCGAGAATAGAACTTCTCTCCTTCTTCGAGAAACCCCTGGTATTCTTGTTCTCCTCGTACTCGTCATCCAAGATCAAACCGACTAGGTCTGTGGCGTTGGCTTCAGCAACCTCAGGAACCGTCTTCAGAGCAGTCAAACAGTGTGGGCGCATATAGTCGGCGTATGGAGCAGAGCTGTTGTACTTCTCAGCAGAGTTCAGCAATGACTGCTTGTGGTTTCTGTACTTGGCAATGGTACCACTGGCTGCAGAGACGACACCGTAGAGTCTGTTGTCAATGACTTCCCACTCCACTGTCTCCTCCTCCAATTCATAGGCAAACCCGGTGAAGAATGGTCTGATGTTTTTGGTGTGGTCCTCCATGATGAAGGAGTATGCCAGCTTCCAAATGAGCGGTCTGTTCTTGTGGAAAGTGAGCGGCAGGGCCTCGTAGACACCCTTCCAAGTTGGGGAGAAGTGCACTGAGAGCATACCAAAGAGGAACTTGAAGTAGACCTCTGATGCAACCGTCTCAGACGATTCGGTCGCCTTGAACTGTGAGGCAAAGCTTCTCATTCTGAGCGTCACATCACGACTGTTAGCCAGAGTCAGCGGCATTTGTTCAATAATATCAGCCTGACATGCCACCATGTAAGTGTCCTTGTCTGTACTGGACGAAAGACATTTGATCAGCTCAAGAGTCTCGTGTCTCAGTGTGTGGTCCGGTGAGATAAGGTTGCCAGACAGCGTCATGATCAACTCAGAGGTGTTCTCTGGTAGTGTGGTACCCTTCTGGTTGAATTGAGATGTAGTGCTTGACAAGAAGAGTGGATTTGTGTACAGCTCTTCAAAGTTGTTGAGAACAATCTGGCTCTTCTCAGAGTAATCAGTCGACAAGATGAGCGACGCGATCTGTGACAATATGGTGATCTTGAACTGTGTATCGAGTTCAAACTTCTTGACAGTCTCCATCAACGCCACTAATCCCTCATGGTGAACCTGTGTGCTATGTGACAAGATCGTGAGTCTCCAAAACACTTCATAGAGATCGTCTTCTCCATTCACATTGATGGTGGTCAACTCTTGCAGAATAGTCTCGGTGAAGGCTGACGGGACCAACAGTCTGAGCTTGGAAGAGTCCTCCTTCGTCGTCAAAAGATCCCTTCTGTTCAAGTCATCAATGAAGTATGCAATCTGAGAACTGTTCTTCTTCCACTGCTTGTTCACAAACTCCTGCACGAACGGCCTGCTGTACTTCAGTGCTCTCTCTTTGGTGAGTTCCAGTGTCATGGAGACAAAGGGGAGGAAGAGCGAATCCAGTGTGAGTGTGTACTGGAGGAGCGTGCTGTGGAACGTCGTCAGGGTCTGGAGTTCACAGTTTCTCATAAAGATGGCGAACATGTAGATCATCAAGTCCTTTGAGTTCTTGTTCGTGGTCTTGAGGTCAACGTTGTCGATGAGGTAGCTGATGGAATCTGTAATCAACGCCCAGTCTGGGATCTTTCTACCCGAGTCTGCAAAGATCAGAACCGCAAGAATCTTGACGTAGTGGTCAAGATACGCCGAGTCCTCCCTGATCTTGTAGGATATAGTGCCAATGACGAGTGTGTAGATGTCCTTCACCGATGACTCGGACCCGTAGTTGATGATGTTCAACAAGATGTCACCAAGAACAGATGAAACTTTGTCATCCTCCAACGTTGTGAGCAGAGACTTGATGATGATGTGTGACTTGGAGTGGATGGAGCCCTCGATGGACTGCATAGCTTCACTGAACAGAGTAGACAACGCTCTGTTGTAGTTCTCTGCCCCAGCCTTCGCAAACGCGAACTCAGTGAAGCGAATGAGATTGTCCTGACTGGTCTTCCTCAGGAGGAAAGACATGGCCTCTGCTGAAAATCTTGCAACATGCTCCTTGGAGTTGAAGAGAGGTAGAAGAAGCTCGAACGTGGGTATCAGGTCCTGGGTGAGACTCTTCGAGAGATACTTGAAGACAAAAGCCAAACAGTTGAACTCCCACTCTAGGGTGTCTGATGTGTTTTCCTTCAATGCCAGTTCAGTAATCAGTTTGATGGTCTGTTCGTAGAACTCGAGGAAATCTGGGCCCAAATCGTGGCAGAACTGGGTGAGAAGCTCGAGAAGCGGTTGAAGCGAAAGCTCATCATGCTTGCTGATGGCTGTGCGAAGCTCTTCAAAGATCTGAGACTTGTAGTGCAAAAGTTGTGGTAAGCTCTGTGAAAGGTTCTCCACCTTCTCTACGAAGTTTGAGAAGACTCCAGATCTGTTGAACTCGATCCAGCGCTCGAGCGTGGAGAGAAAGTGAGACGTCTCCGCATCATCGAAGGCTCTGGCATTGAGGCGCTTCGATGGCTCGATCTTGATGGAGTCGATTCTGTCCCGGAAGGAGCTGAACGTGTAGCGCTTGGCTGGCTTGGTCGCCTTGACCTTCACCATGGCTGCTGTGTGTGGTAGATGGGTTGTGGTGGTGGCGAGATAAGATGTGCGGTGCTGTATCTATGCTTCTCGCTTTAGAAAATTTTTGGCCCCAGGCGATGAGCTCCGATTTCGCGGGCGGAAAGGCATCTGCCATTTTTATCGTGCATTCCCAAAACGGAACGAGAAATTTGGCACAACCCCTTTATGAGAGGAACGGCCCAGCGGATTGCGCCCACGAGACACACACAGCGGCCTCTTTACGTGCTCTGACTCCCTTGCATTAACCTTCTCTTTGTTTCACAATGTCTGCCCCTGAAAGCTCGGAGACTTCGAGGTTGTTGCAGCCCGAGGCTGCCTCGAATACCTCTCCTCCAAAACCATCAACACCCCAAACGACAACGAGCCCCACAACGAAGGCCAAGCCAACACCTAGCAGGACATTAGTTCCTGAAGGCAAGCTCGGTCCACACAGAACATCGAGAACATCGCAGAAGCTCAAAATCCTTCCAACAGAGACCGTGCCCGATCCCGAAATTCACAACAGAGAAGTCTACTCTCAGGTCAGTCGTATCAAAGACACCCCTGCCAGAATTGACGCTGAGAGGCTCGGAAAGAAGCAAAGAGACCTCCTTCCCAGAGTCACAGCGTACTGTACCGCTGGTGGCTACAAGATGAAGGAACTGATGAGATGGCTCAAAGATAAGAAGAGAATCCACGACTCGCACCCCAAGCACTTTGACGAGTGCATTTACACGCCATTCGTCTACAAGGACTGGAGAGCTGACAGAAGAATGGAAAGGGAGAACATCCGACTGGATGATGAAGGTGGTGAGATTACGATCGACGACAGACATACAGATATCTTCCTTTTCGACTATGGTGTTGTTGTGATGTGGGGTTTCACTGATCGTGAAGAGAAAGCCTTCCTCCAGGAGCTCCAGAACTTTGAGACAGAGAAGCTCGCAGACGAAGACGTCCAGGTGGAGAAGTTCAACTATTACATCACCAAGAGTTACCAGCCGAGAATCTACAACGACTTCATCACTCTTAGAGATGGCTCCAATTACATGATAAAGCTCTCCATCTCGCATGCCATCTCACAATCAGTCAAGATCTCGCTGTTTGAGGAGCTTGTTGACAACACCATCGAAGACACACAACAGATCCCGCAGCAGATTGCCTCCGACGGTAAGGTTAAAATGAAGAAGGATGAGATCATGAAGAGTATTGGTGAGCTGTTCATCCTGAGAATCAACATCAACTTACATGGCTCAGTGCTCGACTCGCCGGAGATCATGTGGGCAGAGCCACAACTTGAACCCATCTACCAGGCAACGAGAGGATACCTGGAGATCAACCAGAGAGTGGCCTTACTCAACCAGAGACTAGAGGTCATCTCGGATCTTCTGCAGATGTTAAAGGAGCAGCTCGGACACTCGAACGAAGAGAGTCTTGAGTACATCGTCATCGTCTTGGTGCTTCTGGAGGTGTTCCTTGCCGTGGTCAACATCATTGTGGATATCATTGCCTTTTCAATTGAATAAACTACAAGTTGGAGATTAAACATACCGAAACATAAATTAGTATCCACCTAAACTAGAAAACCCATAATGTACAAACAATAACCCAGTAAATGAATTAATTTACAATCATCAAGAGTCTTACAACTCCTGGGAAGCCTTAGCCTTGGAGGACTTCTTTGGCAACAAGTTCTGGTGAATGTTTGGCAAGACACCACCCTGAGCAATGGTGACGTGACCGAGCAACTTGTTCAACTCCTCATCGTTTCTGATGGCCAACTGCAAGTGTCTTGGGATGATTCTGGTCTTCTTGTTGTCTCTGGCAGCGTTACCAGCCAACTCCAAGATTTCAGCAGCCAAGTACTCAAGGACAGCAGTCAAGTAGACTGGAGCACCAGAACCAATTCTCTGGGCGTAGTTACCCTTTCTCAAGAGTCTGTGAACTCTACCGACTGGGAAAGTAAGACCAGCCTTAGCAGATCTAGTTTGAGAGGCCTTCTCAGAGGAACCAGCTTTACCACCCTTACCAGACATTGTGTTGTGTGTTGTGTTGTTATGTGATGAGAAGAAAAGAAGGAGAAGGGGACTTCATTATGCGTGGCGCTGACCGATTGGGCGGCTCTGGGGTTTTTATAATCCAGGCCGCCCGTCTCCTCTCAGCCACCTGCGCCCGATGTTTTTGTTTGTGTACAAAACACACCCCTCGACGCGTACCGCATGATTCCTCCCAGCACCCGTGCTGAAATTTACACACCCCTCCACGCGTAAATCTCAGCACGGCAGCCTCGCGATCCAATTCACGTGCTGAAAATTACACTGTTGTGCGCGTATTTTTCAGTCCGCTCAGCAAAAACAGTAGTGCGCGCCCACCGAAACAGCGCCATTCTGAAATTTACGCACAAGGGGGTGTATTTTTCAGCACGCTCCCACCGACGAGCGCGTCACGGCCCTTCCAGGGCGTGCTCGAAGTGTAAACAAACAAGCCGGCGCTGGGTGGGCGGTGGGAGGGAGGCGCGTCCGCTGCGCACGGGGTCTATATAAACCCACGCATCCCCCAAATGGCTTCCCCGTGCGTCGGAGGTGGTTCTCTTTTCCCTTCTGTTTATCATCACACATCACATCAATCACAATGGCCCCAAAAGCTGAGAAGAAACCTGCCTCCAAGGCTCCTGCTGAGAAGAAGCCAGCTGCTAAGAAGACTTCCTCCTCCTCTGAGGGTCCAAAGAAGAGAACCAAGACCAGAAAGGAGACCTACGCCTCTTACATCTACAAGGTGTTGAAGCAGACTCACCCAGACACTGGTATCTCCCAGAAGGCTATGTCCATCATGAACTCCTTCGTCAACGATATCTTCGAGAGAATCGCCTCTGAGGCTTCCAAGTTGGCTGCTTACAACAAGAAGTCCACTATCTCTGCCAGAGAGATTCAGACCGCTGTCAGATTGATCTTGCCAGGTGAGTTGGCCAAGCACGCTGTCTCTGAAGGTACCCGTGCCGTCACCAAGTACTCTTCTTCCACTTCTGCTTAAGTCTTTTCTGTGAAGTACTTTGTATGTTTATTAGGGTTTGTATTGGTTAGGTAATTGTACATTAGGAATTAATTATGGTTCGATTGTTACTTCGGTTGTAGTTTTCTCAAGATCTTGCTTTGTGAACAAACACGCGGTCTGGTACTTTGTTTATCTACGCAGCGGACAGCGGGCAGCGGGCAGCAGGCAAACCAATAGCAACACCCGGACATCTACACAAAACATCCGAACATTTATCAAAACCCGGACATCAGTCGGCACTACCTCACACCTCACTTCATGGCAGCTTAATCACTGATCTCGGTACAAAATATCTATGATCCGCAGCTAATAGGTAAGAATTAAGCAGCCTGGAAACCCCAAATCCCATAATTAAATCAAAACAGCTACATATATACACTACTAGTACTATACTAGTTATACAGAGCTAATATCTAACCACGTCTAGCTAGCAATTTAAATTGTGCGACGTGATCGACCAATTCAACATCATGCAGTGTAATTTTAATTGCGCCGGCCGGCTTAAATCTTCAAATTTAATGATATAACGGCACAGATCAGCTAGTTCTGATCTATGAGCTAGTATCGTGAGCTCCCTATCAGTTTTAGTTGGTACTCATATTATTCATATTCGAATGCGCCTCATAACATAATTAAGCGTCTGTCGATGACACATAATTCCTGATCTAGTCCCATTTCTTCACTAGCCTCAATTACCTGCCTCAGATTGATTGGAACACTGAGGATCTCAGTGTTTGAAAGAGCATTTGAAAGGCTCCTAAGCAAGCCTTTTCTATCAGTACATTCATGTCTCCGACATTCTTCTTCCTCTCCTCATCGCGATGATCTTCCCGGCCCCTGAGATTTCGAGCGCGCTGCTCGCCAAAGGGAAGTGTCAAGAAAACGCGGCGCTAAATCATTTTCTCCATCCATTCCCCAGCTTCCACTCAAGCCACCAACGACAGCGCAACGGATACATCACCGCCTTGCGCTCACATCCACTGCCACCCGTCCTACGTCCAGCACACAGTGTAAATGACGGACTACAACCAGAAGAGGGCGCGTGTCCTCACGCACAGAACACCGTCTCTTCCAGATCTTGGAGGAGCGACACGAAAAGCCCCATTTGTCAACTCGATGGATCACTTGCCAGATGAGAGGTTCCTTCAGACCCAAGATACGGGCCCCAAGTTTGCCTTTGCTGTCCCCGAGAGGGATGACCTCACTGAGCCCGAAGATTCGCCTCCACACCCAAGCATTCCGCAGTCGGCGTCCAAGCAACACTCGATAAATTCCTCAGTCGACCAGCAGTCCAACCTGAGCGTCATCGACATGTATGGAGATGGAGAATCAATCGTGTCCCAGGATCAATTACCTGGGATCTCTGGACCTTCACAAGCCACCGCTAACGGCAGTTACAACTCTGCCAGAGCCACCAACGACGCGTCATCATCGCTGAGACAATCCGCCAACGCCAGCGCTACTCGTATCAGCAATCTCGAGAGTTCAAGGAAGAGTGCATCGCAGATTCGTCTTTCGATCGAAGAGGGAAACACCAGTGTATCCTCTAGTCGTGATCGCTATGGATTCAAGAAGAAGTCGAACTTTGTTTCGGAAGAGGAGTACAACGCCTGGTGGGTGGAGTACTCGAAGCACTGTGCCAGGAGAAAGAAGAAGTGGGAAGGTTTCATGACGAAGAATGGCCTCAGCATCGAGAACGACAACCCAGCAAGATTCCCTGCTCGTTCAGAGAAGCTCAAGAGATACATCCGGAAGGGGATTCCAGCTGAATGGAGAGGAAACGCTTGGTGGTACTTCGCAAAGGGCCCAGAAAAACTGAGGAGCAACGTTGGTGTCTATGACAGTCTCGTTGACAGTACCATGAATCTTCAGAACAAAGACACAGAGATCATTGAGAGAGATCTCAACAGAACCTTTCCAGACAACATCCACTTTAGGCCCGACACCGACGATCCAACGAAGGGTCCACCGACAGAGACCCCATTGATCCAGGCACTGAGAAGGGTGCTTGTCGCATTCTCCACATACAACCCCTCCATTGGGTACTGCCAGTCACTCAACTTCATTGCTGGTCTATTGTTGATCTTCATGGACGAGGAGAGAACTTTTTGGATGTTGGTGATTATTACATCCAGATACCTTCCAGGAGTTCACGAAGTCAACTTGGAGGGTGTGAGTATTGACCAGGGTGTACTGATGCTCTCAGTGCAAGAGTTTCTCCCTGAGTCATGGGAGAAGATGCTCTCAGTGCAAGAGTTTCTCCCTGAGTCATGGGAGAAGATATCGAAGATCAACTTTGAGGATCCCGCGGCTCCAAGCGGGGGCGCTATCAACCACGACTTCTTGGTGAAGCTTCCACCAATCACACTGTGCACGTCAAGTTGGTTCATGAGCGCCTTTGTCGGTGTTCTTCCTATCGAGACTACCATGAGGGTTTGGGACTGCTTCTTCTATGAGGAATCGAGTATCCTGTTCAAGGTGGCGTTGTCGATCTTCAAGATCATTGAGCCAAGAGTGCTAGAGACCTACGACGAGATGGAGGTGTTCCAGATTGTTCAGAACACACCAAAGACCTTGATCAACCCAGCGTCGATATTCGATGTGATATTCAAGAGACGGGTCAGATTCACCAATTTGACACAGGAGGAGGTTGTCAGATGCCGAAAGTATGTGACTCAAAAGAGAAAGAAGGCCAAAACGGAAGACATGAGAGAGACTGATGTCTCCTTCAACAGAAACCTGCTTGCGGAACCACTATGGCAGCCAGACATCTATGGATTCAAGAAAGGTCTTCCTGGGGTGCATTGGAACAGAAACCTAACGATGAAGATGAGATCGAAAATCAAGCGTGTCAAATGACGACGAGGGTACTCTACAACGAACTCAAAGAAAATGCATATCTGTGTTTCACTCAGTAAGCTCCCAACCCTTTTGTAACCTGGTGATGATGGCGTTTGAATCAAAGCCCTTAGCCTGTAAGAGCTCCGCAATCTCCTTCCAAGGTAAGGCCACAGCAGCGTCAGCTGTTGGCTGTGGGCTCTCCTCGACCGCCTTCTTTGGCGTAACGATAGCCGTGAAGGTCACGTCCTCGGCGGATCCGCTGACTTCACTAACGACAGCAGAGTCCTGGATCACCTTCCCCTTCAAGAGAAGCTTTATAAGTGACGGCTCGTACCCCTCAAGAGCCTCTGTCTCACAGAGCGCCGACTTCACCTGGTAGATTGTATCCGTGGACTTGACGTCGACTGTGACGTTGAATCTTGGTGGCTTAATGGACTTGACTGTGCATTTGCAAACAGTCGCAGCGGTGGAGTCTGACGAGTTTAGGGACTTCTTTGCGATGGGGAGGTTTGGAAGCTTGACACCAGCTGGCTTCAATTCTCTCAGGTCTCTCTTGAAGTCAGCGGTGAAGCTGCTCTTGGAGTTGGAGACGGAAAGAAGCGTAAGGTAATTGGAGGCAAACTCCTTCTCAGACTGTGTTGCTGCGGTGGTGGCCATTGCTGTGGATGGATGTGGTGGTGCGGTGGTGCGTGGATGAGAGCGTGTTAAGTAATTGTGTTGGAATCACAACTAGAATCTTTTGGATTTTTCTCTGCCTGGCTCGGGCGGGGAGAAAGGAAAGGGAGCTCAGCTCACCACCGCCTATTTTCCGTCTACTTCTTGCTCTGGAACTCGCACTCAGCATGAACACGGCGAACAAGGGAACCGAGCAGGCCCCAGAGGCAGGGACGGACCGTCTGCTATTCTTCAACTACCACGAGCACGCTCTCAATGTCTACCGCGCGATAGACTCCACAGATGACGACTTCCATGAGCAAGCGCTGATTGTCACGCACTTCCCCAACACATACGCGGCGTCTGGGACGGAGGCCAGGAAGCAGACGAGGATCGTTCGCATTGCAAGGACTTTTGGCACACAGGGTGCTTTGAAAACGACCTTCTCAACGCGACTTCCCGGCAGCGAAGAGGCGGCTATTGTTGATGAAGCAGGCTCACGGAACTTCATCATCAAGGGCGAGTACATGGGCCAGTTTTTCGGGTCAAGTTCGGTGAGTCCACTCAGCAACCACCTCACACAGGAGGAGTTTGAGACCATAGTCTCTTCAGTCAATGCCCTCTTGGCCAACGCACAGGAAGCATGGTCTCTGTGGAACCTCCTTGAGTATACAATCGGTCTACTGACTTTGTGGTTTCTCGGAGACGCGCTGGTGTCCAAATCCAAAAAGGTGAGTTGCACAAAGATCCACACGGACCACTCATGAACTAACACTTCAACGCAGAAACTCCAGGAAGTGGAGGCATACATTGACAACCTGAACGTTGTCCTCAGAAACCGAGACATCCAAATCATCTCGCCGCGGAGATCCGCATACCTCTCAGTGAGTTCCAGACATCGTGCCTCTCTTGCACGCAGAGTACTAACGCTTGCCACCAGCTCGACTTTCAGGTGCCGAAGCCCGCTCTCGAAGACCACATGAGTATTGATTCATCACTGGAGCTGAACAACCTATCATTAAAGGAAGCATGAAGGGTGCTTAATCAATGCCGGATTGGTGGGCCAGCCCTTCGGAAATGGCGACGAAGATCGGAAAAAAAAATTCGGCCCTCAGCATTTGGGCATCTCCCCCATCTCCACCCACTATTTAACGATCACGATAATAATACAGTTCTAATGAGCAACGAACTCGACATGAATGGTGTATTCGCTATTAACAAACCGACTGGGGTGACTTCTGCTCAATTCCTCGCTCGCTTGCAACAGCTCTTCACGTCTTCGTCAGTCTTCTCGAAGGATCTGGCACAGCTACGTGGTGCCAAGGTCGAACAGCTCCAGAAAGAGGGCCAGAGAGCTTCACGCAGAAAGCTCAGAAAGGTTATGAAGGTGAAGATGGGCCACGGCGGTACATTGGATCCGCTCGCTACAGGCGTCTTGGTCGTCGGTGTTGGAAAGGGCACGAAGCAGCTTCAGAACTACCTGAGTGGGAGCGTCAAAGTTTACGAGACTGAAGCGCTATTTGGTGCTTCGACGACCACGGGAGACGTGGAAGGTGAAGTGTTGACAAGAGCGGGGACATCTCATATTACGAAGAAGGATGTTGAAGAGATCAAGGAGAAGTTTACAGGGCACCTCAAGCAGACACCACCGATCTTCGCCGCATTGAAGATGAATGGCAAACCGCTGTACGAATACGCCAGAGAAGGGCTCCCACTGCCGAAGCCAATCCAACCACGTGAGGTTCAAGTGTACGAACTCGAAGTGTTCGACGACACACTCTCCAAAGACCACAACTATGACTTCCTCAAGAGCACAGCTGTTGACGGCGAAAACATGGAGGAGAAGTTGACACAGAACCCAACACTCAACGATAATAAGCTCTATCTTTCCAAGGAGTACACCGAGAAGAACTCTCTATTTGACGAAGCAATCAAAGTGAGCATTGAACCTGCGACAGAGAACGAGAAATCAGATGGATTTAAAGCACCACTGCTCCACTTCAAAGCAAAGGTCAGCTCAGGAACTTACATCAGATCCTTGGTTAGTGATATCGGAAGGGCGCTTGGATCCAACGCCTACATGGTCAAGCTTGATAGGCTCCAACAGGCAGAGTGGGTGATTGGGAAGAACGTTTTCCAGATCGAAGACTTCGAGAAGAGAGATGAACAGGTTTGGGGTAAGGTGCTTGCACGAGTTTTCAGAGAAGGTGGTGAAGCTGTTACCAACATTGCGGACCTGTTTCAGCAGGCCGAGTTGGAGCACAACGAGTTTATCGAGAAACAGCAAGCGATCCTACAGGAGATTGAAGTCTCAGAGGTTGCAGAGGCCGAGGCACAGAAGCAGAGCCCTACACAGCCAGCTGTTGTTGACGCGAAGCACAACACCAAGAAGAGGGCGGTAGAGGACGACTTCAAATGATATAGATGATGGCTGTAGTTCACGCATGCGTGCAATGTACAGAGCGATACTCCTTAGTTTTCGACCCCACCTCACTAGTCTGTCATAGATCATGCACATTCTTTTTTGGTTCCCAGAGAAGATTACGAGCCCACTCCCACCACTTCCACACAAGGTGGAAGTGTTACTGCCACAAAAACTTACGTTGGAGCCCCAGAAATTGCTTTTCCCACCAAGATGTGCCACAAAACCGCCCTCTGGTCGCGGCTATAAATTGGCAACTTTCCCCGCTTTTTTCTCTCCCACCTTCAACCCTTCGCCGCTACAGACTACGTGCTTCCACACTCAGATCAAGGCAGCTACACCCAGAGATACACGGGATCACATAGACACGTACGGTCTCACACGCACGCACGCACACACACGCACGCACACACCCACACTACTGGCCGATGTCCAGGAAGTTGTCCTCCAAGATCTCAAGCAACGACGCTCTCTGAACAGCCACAGGTGTCGCTATCCTATATGACAAGAACCAGTGATACAGGACTCCGTGTGAACTTCCCATGTACTGGTACTCCACACAGTGAGAACGATGGCCACCTCGTCACGCAAACCCCGCGCCCAACTTGAACAACGGGCACAGAGAAACACACAAGAAGAGTCAAAGACTTTGGTGACTACACGGAGAGACTATGAACCCACACGTAAGGTCAAGACGTCACAGGTTTACATCATGAGAGCTCCCACCCGAGACCAGGGGAGACACTTACCGACGGCTGCACTCCACAGACGACCTCTGGCTTACAAACCTGGTTCCTCACGATCATGCTCAAAGCCGGATCAGTGGAATCTTTCGAACATGGTAAAGAGGAGATCGGATCAAGATCGAATCGAGACATGAGAGGCCTCTGGTTGCGGATGCTGCTCTTTTTCCCAAGGGATTCGAGAAAGGGCGCAACACTCGGAGTCTTTACACAGAGACCGCGGACCGTCACAGAATCCTTAATTTTCAAAGCGGAAGCGCGGAGTACGCTGTCTAAGCTCATACGGGTTCCCGAATATTGATTTTTGCCCCTAAAAGATCACGAAAATCAGAGTAAACTTTGAGCGCATCGCACCCAGCAAAATTCTGAGTAGAAATCGGCCATTGCGCGACACTAAAACCTGCGCCTGACTCATTTCCCTCCTCAATTTCGCTCGTTTGTGGGGGCTACCGCCTGTTCATTACTACTTTACTAACGGATTGTCCGGCTCTACCCGTGGTTCCTGTAGCTATTTCCCCTTCCATAAACCCGATTCCACGTACTTCCGATAACACTTAAAGCCCTTTTCTGCCAACACATAGGGATGCTTTGGGGCAACACAGAGCACAGAAAGATGGTAACAGAGAGAACACTTTCCGGGTAATACAATGAGCTTATTGCGGGTAACACATAGAAGGTATTGCGGGTAACACAGGGAGCTTTTTGCGGGTAATACAGAGGTCCTTCCGGATAACAGAGATGAAGGTCTCCGGGTAATATAGGGGCCATACATACAGCTTGTCAGGGTAACACTCAGAGCAGATTCCGAGTGGCAAGGGTGACTTCTCGCAGGTATTCCAGAAGCAGCGGCTTACGCTGGGTTAGCAGAGCTGTAGGATGTTTGCTATAGGGCCAGGCGTCAAAGTTTTTTTCGTGAAGTACGTGAAGGAAGTTAATGAGTGTATGCATATGTGATTGGAGAAGGAAGCTTGGAAATGGATATCGGCCAAGGAAGTGTGAACGAATTAACGCAGTGATGGAGAAAAGGTAGGGTATTTGGAGTTGTCTCGGAGGTTGATTTTACCTTGCAGTGTGAGATTGAGTAGAGTAAGCTGCAATGTATGGTAATTGTGTAATCATGGAGCAAGGTATGAGAAGGGTTAAGGTTGGGTAATTTATCTGTATTGTACAAAGGAGTTGCAGAACGTTTTAGGCGAAAAAGCGCCTTTGATATGGAATCTGGCTTCTTACTTTGTGTACGGGTGATTTGGGGAAGTTTTGAGAGAAAGGCCATTGAAAGCCCGTTTGAGGTGACTAGAGATGCGAGGGGAAGGACTATAGGAGATCTATAAGAAGTTGTAGAAGCGTGCTGCTAACGTGAGTGTTATGTGTGTGAGTGCTGGGTTGAAGCCATGTTGTTGTGTTGATATCTGTCACGTAGCGGCCCTTCTCACTCACACAATGTAAACGTACAGCTTGATTTAGCCGTAGAAGCATTCTACTGGTTGAGCTATTTGGAAAGAGGAAAAAGAGAAACATAGTCAGAAGATACACAAAGGCCGCATTGGAGGGAACACTCCTTACTCCGTGTTATATCCGTCGGTGGAAAGGATCTCATAATCAGAGGGAATACTGGAGCTGCCATCATCATCAAGGTCAGAGAACTCGGAAGGATTGATTTCAACTGCGTCAGAAAACTCTGGGTTGGATTCGGTCTTGTGTTGAGACGTGATGGAATTCTCAACAATAGTAGCATGATCGTCAATATCTTCCTCATCACTGATGTCACTGATGCTCCCATTGTCTGTGTCATGATTGGAGAGCTTGGTGAGCTTCTCATCGAGAGAAGATGCGCCTGGTGCAGTCAAATGAGCGATATCAGATCCATCAGTGCATTTACCCAGTGCGAAGACGGACCCATCCTCGGAGAAAAGCTCGGCAGAGAAGGGGTACCCACGCCAGAAGCGCTCGTGACTCAAGTTCAGAAGGTTGTAGGACAAGTTCCTGAAGCCGCCAGGATGGACAGAGTGCGGGCCCATCGAGATCTTGACCACCATGGCGCCTTCGCCTTCAGTCAGGGCGGCAAACTTGAACAAAAGCCTTGGAGGAAGTTCTTCCCCACCCCTGTTCGTGATCTTAAACTTCATCTGTGAGTCCTTCAAATAGACCTCCACGTCAACGTTTGGACCATGCTTGGTTGGCTTCTGCTCCATTGACATGCCTTTTCTGACCAATTCAGCCAGAAGGGCCTCGTCGCCTGCGAGCCCGCAAAGTCTTCTGTACTTCTTGTCGTTGTCCAAAAGCTCATTGAGCTTCTCTGCTGTATCGTAATCCTGGATAAGCTTGAGCATTGTGCTGTTGAAGCTGTCGTCTTTGGATGTGAAGTCAACGAAGATGTCATCGCCCTTGTCACTTGCCCACGACGACTGATCAAGAGGGCGGTGAATGGCCAGCATTCTGTGAGACGGGTCATGTGGACCAATGGTTGGCTTCAGATCGTAGCAGCGAGAACATAGGTCAAAGTCATCACAGTCTTGACACTTGTATCTGATGCCTTCGATGTAGCCCAAGGATGAGGAGCCCTCTGGATAGCATCCATCACAGGTAACATGTTGGTGGCACACCTTTGGTGAACTGGTCTTGTTGTTGATGTGCTCTCCAAGTGTGATGCTGATGTTTTTGAGTTGCGAGCAAAGGGCATCGAATCTCTCCTGTGAGATAACAACGTCATTACCGACATCCGTGGTTGCAGCGGCGGCAGAAGCACTTAACGTCTGGGAGGTCTCGACTCTGAGTTTGATATGGTTCTTCACCTCCAGGCTTCTCTTAAGTGACTTGTAGTCATTGTCTGATTGAAGTGGAATGTAGCCCTTGTGGCGTTTGGACTTTCTGGACAAGTTGAAATCAGAGATACCGTAGAAGCCCCTCACAAGCTCATTCAAAAACTGTTCGTTCACGGCGGTTGCATCAGCAGTGGCTCTCTTGATGGAGCCCGCGTACTCCACTCTCACAGTGACTGTTCTTTCCATCTTCGGTGGTGGGTGATGGGCGGCTGTGGGTGGCGTAGTGTGTGGGGCGAGCGAAAGAGGGCGGGTGCGCAACCCGCCTTTTTATAAGTGCGGGAAAATGAGCAGACCAATTTCGCCAACCGCGGCCGGGGTTGATAAGCGGGAGTGACACCTTTTGCAGAGGAGGCGCGGCCGGGAAGCCGGTACAGCAACCCAGAATTTCACAGCAGTCGATCATCAAGCCTGCAAAATACGCCAATCTTCGAAAGAAAAACACATTAAAAGATTGAAGTAAGGTAATTATACAGGCTCTACCGAAGGAACATTAGAAACAAGTTAACAACAAACAGAGAAACAAAGCAAAAGAGTCTGGTCGGAGAAAGGCATTCGAAGTCATGAACCGGTAGTTGTGTCTTCAAAGCTGGACTTCACCATCGTAGGCAGGTGGAGGACCGGTGACATCGAACTTGCCCTTCTCATTGAATGTGGTGTTAACATCAGAAACGTCAACCTTGCCCTCTGTCTTTGCAATCTCATACTCAGAGATACCAAGAGGATCCTTAGGCACCCAGATGTGTGGAGCTTCATCACTGATAGCAGGGTCGTGGTAGGCCGAGTCCAAAAACTCGGAGCTGTAGGTTGTGCTCAAGTTGAAGTATGCCGGCAACTGGGAACGCATGAAACTGAAGTTGTAACCGTCCTTTGGACTGAAGAATCTCTTCAAAACCATAAGTGGCTTCTGCTTGGCCTGCTTCTCAACAGCTCCAAGGTCAGCAGTCTTGTTCACCTCAGCCTGAGTGAGCTCGTTAGACTGACCTTCTTGGCCACCGATGACAGTCTCGTTCTTGGACGAGTTGGAATCAACAACAGGGTCCTTCTCGGTCTTCTCAGCAGTTGCAGCAGCTTCAGAGGTCGATGCAGCACCAGTGCCATTCATGTTCTCAGCTGCGTAGTTCTTGCCAACCTGCTTAACTTCAGCCAAGCCTAGATCTCTTGGGTAAATAGCGTTCTCACCTCTAGCCTCCTCGATACCTGAGATTGGAACAATATCGAACAAAGGCTCAAACTTGTATCTGTAGTAGAGATGAGCCAAAACGGTGACACCGAGCATAACACCCTCCAATGCAACAGGTCCCCAAGATTTGGCCATGATGAATAAACCCAAACAACAGATCTCAGCCAAATAAAGGGCGACAAAAGTCTGGAATAAAGCCTTCGGGTAGTTTCTGCCTCTCATGTCAATAGTTGGATGACCATAAACGTAGGTAGTCAAGTAGAGGTAAGCCAAGTACAACATAGCAAGCGTGAAAGTGGAGAAGATCAAGAGAATTGGCGCAATGATGGCGTAGACAATGAAGAGCGTCACCAACAGTTCCATAGGTGGGTAGACAACACCCCACTGTGGAGTAGAGAGCGTGTTGTACTTGGTCCATTTCTTTCTTGGTGTGTTCTGTAGGAAACCCAACACCTTTGAGAGGATGAGTGGAACGGCTTGAAGCAAGGACTTTGCAGGTGTCATCAAACCCTGCATGAGGAAGTAAGCGATGTAGAAGTTGGATGCCTTTGGAAGATTCTGAGACAACAAAGTCATGGCGGAACCTGGGTCGTCAATGATGGCAGTAACAGTTGAAGAAGCGGCAGAGGCCAAGGTGACAACCAAGAAGACCTGTACAACCTGGAAACCAAAGTACCAAGATTGACAGTACAGCTCAACTTGCTGGTAGGTGACAAGACCTGCCTGCTTGGCGACTGCCTTGATGATGACTGGAACCAACGACATGAGAACGGCCAATGCGACAGTTGGAAGGATGGCAGTAATCAAACCCAAAATGACATCTGGACAGTTATTGATGAACCTCAAAAATGGCACCTTCTCGGTCAAGAATGTAATGTTGGAGATACAACCGACGACGGCAACTGGGATAGCCCAGAAGATGATCATCAGAGTTAAGAAGGTGTTGGCGAGAACGGTTCTGATCCTTCTCTGAGTGGATCTCTGAGACAAGTTGCTCCAGATAACGTCGTCAGGAGAAACACCAATGAAGCGGTTCTTGAAGTCAGTGAATGGAATTGCCTGGTAGGCTCTCTGTGCCTCCAACTGATTTGCAAACTCGATGAACACTGATGGAAGCTTCTTTCCGGTTTCTGGAGTGCTCTGTGCTTCACCAATCTCCTCGTTCAGCTCACCTAGGCGCTCAATGGAGTAGTCAATGGTGTTCACCTTCTTTCCAATGAATGGAATCTTGCCCAAATTGTGGGTTGGCTCCTTCTGGATGTATCCTTTTGGCTCTTCTGGAAGCTTCTCACCCTTCTTGACAAGCTTAGCTTGGTACTTGACACCCTTCTGAATGACCTTGTTCAAAGCACCTTCGTACTTGTTGGCAAGTTTGGTTCTCTCCTTGACCAGCTTTGCCAGCTCCTTGTAGTCTCTGGCGATCCAGATTCTTTCCGAGTGCGGGAAGACGCCTCTCAAGGATTCCTCGTCCATGAACTTCTCTGGGATATCCGTTAACATCAAGGTTCTGGAAGAGAGAAGGCCGTCGTACAGCGGAGTGGTCTGGAAGGAGTGTCTCAAAGTCACGTAGTACACGAGCTCCTTGTAGATGACGAAGACAATGAGGCCAAAGAAGAACCAAGACAAGAAGACGTGTGCAAAAAATCTCCACTTGTTAGAACCAACTGGGTTCACGTTGGCGAAGGCCAACAGATCAAAGCCAGTGAGGTTCTGACCATTGGTTGCGTTGACGGGTAAGAGGATAGGCAAGAGCATGAAGCAACCTAGCAAGGAAACCCCAGCGAAGATGCCAATGTAACGAGAGAAGAGGTAGGCATCGACACCTGCAAACTGCAAGAAGAAGCCCTGCGGTTTGGTCCACAAGAAGGTGGCCCAGGAGATGGCACCAGCTGGGACGCGAGGAGGCATCTGCTCCTTCTGGGACTTTGCCAATTCCATGGTCTTTGGCTCATAAACGCGGCGCTCTTTTGGTCTGAATATGGTGAAGACGATGATGAGGATGGCACCAATGATTCCGTAAAAAATCAGCGCCGACACAAAGGCGGAGGTTGAGGAGCCTGAGCTGCTCGAACTGGACGCCATGGTGACAATGATCTGACTTTGGTTGTGGTTGTGGTTGAATGGCGGCGCCCGTTGCGGTTGAAACCCGGTGGATGTGGGTGCGGCCGGGTTTATATACCAGGCGGCAACCTAAAAAGTGTGCGATGCGCGCGAAGTCGGATTGACGTTGGTTTGTTTACGTTTCGCAGCAAACATGGAATTTCAGCGATGAGTGATGACACCAAGCTGCAGGAGTAGTACAGGGCAGCGCACATTTCAGTGGCGCCGCGGTACAACTATTCACGAGAGCAAGGACAAGGTGTGCAAAAATGAAGGCTTGGGGGGATCAGTGGCTGTGTCTTTGTGGGAAAGCTTGTGTCAGGTTCGGATCTTCACGTCAAGCAAGGGGACAAACTTTGCCCGTCCACAGAGCTTGTTTACAACCCAGGCCGATGAGTGTCACCGCGCTGCGCGCTCGCTAACAAAACAAGCCGTACAAATGGTACGTAGGGGCGCCACGACGAGGGTTCGAGGTGTTTCAAAAAGGGTCCTGTGTCCTGTTTCCCTAAGTTTTTCAGTCGAAGTTCAAAATTGCACATTCAAAAACCTCCCTAAGGTGACTGGGAGGGCTTCTAAGTCCGGGCGTATGTCTGTTTTCTCGTGGCAACAAGCGGGTGCAATGTGCTGAGAGATCACCAAGTGAAGTACTTACAGGGGAAAGAGAGGAGAGAAACGAGAAAATACCCTTCTAAAGCACTACCTAGTACCTTAAAAGTCAATCGCATCAGCAGCTTGCCTGTGACCCGTACCTCATGGCCAGCCTATTGGCAAAACGACGCCCAAAGAGGAGTGTTGCGCAAATCCGCACTCGCATCGGCATTTAAATTTTCACGGGGTTACCCGGTCTTTTCGCTTTGCCTGCCGCAGGCTCGATAGTTACCGGGCCAATTTTGGCCCCGGTCAGCTGGTAGCCCGAGTGACTCGCGCGCGCGAAGACGGAGACAGAGAGAGATAAACCCGTGGGTTGTTAGACTCCGACCAGCTAGAAGGGCACCCTCAACCCACACGAAACCTCAACAACAACGGAGTCTTCATTCCTCGACGCGTCCTGAACTGTAAAGCTACAGCAATACACCACCACAGACAACACTTCCAAGCCTTGCCGCCCGTCACACCATTGTCTGAAGGTCACCCACTATTTCCAGACACACACAGGTGATAACATCAACTTTCAACGATGAAGGTGAGTTAATGGTCTTGTCTCGCCATCTGGCGCGTCAGACGCGATCTAAAACTAACCACATACAATTCAGTTCATTGATGAGACCGATATCGAGCTCATAAACCAGTTCCTCAACTTTGACACTGCCGATTGTCACATCACGGGTGGTTGTGACTTGTTCACCACGAAGCCGGTCCAGTCCGACAGAAAGCTCTATAAGACCGTTGACAAGCAGTTTGACGCCATCATTGAATCCAGTGAGTCCAAGTTCACGCCTAACGAGATCTTTGTGAAGACGAAGAGACGGTTCAGTTCCTCGGACTCTTACAACAACCATTTGTCGACATCAGCAGGCCATACAGAAAGCTCTTCCTCGCCCCGCTCTCTTGACAACACGCCCTTCGGCCCACTGAACGAGAGTACAAGCCGGAAAGTGTTTGCCCATTTGATCGGAATCCTCAATGCTACATATCCAGACAACGACTTCACATCTTTGGAGCCTATGGATTTTTCGAAGATCACGCTCAACAGCCTCAGAGCAAAGTTTGACAACACATTGATATCATTGGGCAAGAACGACGATAAGGAGTGGGTATGGGACATCATCAACAATCAGATGGACTTGAACGATTGTGTTATTTTCGAACTGAACACAGATGATGACGAGAAGTTCTTTCTCAATGACGAGCCCGGCCAACTTTGGACTATGAAGTGGTTCATCTTCAACAAGAAGCGGAAAAGAGTCGCCTTCCTCTATCTTGACGGATTCAGACTGAATAACTCACCAAGACTCCATCCTGTGTCGGGCAAGAGAAACCTCACCATCGAAGATGACATGGACAACGAAGAGTACGACTTGACCTATTCCGACGACGAAGTGATGTTTGACGATGACATTATGGACGATGATGATGATGACACACATACCGCTGGCCTCAGTTCTGGAAGCAGACTCGAATTGACCACTGCTGGCTCAATGGGGAGCTGATACCATTCCCGTCTTTGTGATTTTAACCTTCACTTCTCTTTGTTCTGGGTAATGTGAAGGGTACACCAACTTCATTTTCCTCTTGACTTCCCAGTATGCTTCATCTCCTCTTTGATAGTGCTTTTCCAATAATATCCTTACCATAACACTCTGGGCCCACTTGAGCCCAAGCGTAGGCACGCCACCGCTAACAATGCTGTCTTCCGGGTCGTGGTTCCAACCGCTCATCCATCCGATCTGGTAGTCTGTGGAGATCACTTTATAATCGCTCTGGAGAATCTCACGTTCTGTAAGCTCGCCAATCTGGTTGGTAACGACAATGGCAACGTTGTACTTGGTGCAGATATCCAGAAGCTTTTGTGACACAACGTTGATCCATAAACTGTTCTTGTTGAAGTTCTTGAGTTGGTTGTTCTCGAGAAGTTCCACTCTCATATGATGGGATATCGAGTCGATAATCACCAACTTGATGTTCTCTCGTTCGATCAGAAGGGGTAGCTGTATCTCCAGGACATGTTGTTGTGCGTCAATATCGAGACAGGCGATACAGAAGACGCGGTCAAGACGGTTGTTGATCTCGGAAAGTCTGTCTGTTGGAAGGGCAACTTCCGTGGATATGTAGACTGCGTTTGCATCCAGCCCACCTTCTTCTTCTGGCAACGCCACTGTCCTCGTGAGTTGCATACAAAACTGTGACTTGCCTACTGCTGCCACACCAAAAACTTCGGTGATTTGACCAAGCTGTATCCCTCCTCCCAACATGGCATCGATAACGCTGTCTCCTGTGGTGAAAAACTGAGCTTTGGGTAGACGACTATCCGTGGCATACTTCGAGCTGGTCTCTTTCGAAAGGGTGTCAACGAATCTTTGAATTTGCTCCTGTGGAATACCCGTGATCTGTGTGAGTTCGTATGGTGCCGTTGTCAGAAGATCCATCGTGGAGATGTCGTGCTCTTGAAACTTGGGAGTGCATTCCACAAACTTGTCGTCAAAGACGAGTTCTGAATCAGGAAAGTGTTTGTAAAGATCCATTATGGCTCCACCATGTAGTTTGGTGCTCAAAAGCGCTCTCCCTTTGTTTGTCAGGTGCAAGTCAGGGGTGAAGAAGCAATTTGATATGGGGTTTCGCGTCGCGTGCTCCAGCAGTACGCGTCGTCCCTACTTTTTGGTGGACTGCAACAACAAGTACGACCACTACACAACTTATCCGCAAGAATTGTCATAAATAAACGTCATTACTATTTGATGTGATAATTACATAACATGAAGTGAAGTGAGAACCAGCTGCTTAAAGGGACTGAATACCACCGATGTTAACAGCCTTGATGACCATGTAGTCATCGATACCGTACAAAGAACCCTCTCTACCGAAACCAGACTCCTTGACACCACCGAATGGAAGGGAGCAGTCAGTGAAGACACCAACATTGCAAGAGACCATACCAGACTCCAAAGCCTCAGAAACAGCGTAGACGGTAGAAACGTCCTTGGTGAAGATGTATGAAGCAAGACCAACGCTTGCGTCGTTGGCCCACTGAACAACCTCCTCAGTGGTGGAGAATGGAATCAAGGCACCAAGTGGACCGAATGTCTCCTCATGGGCAACCTTCATGTCCTGGGTAACGTTGGTCAAGAGAGTTGGCTCGTAGAAAGTTGGGCCCAAGTCAGCACGGCGACCACCTGGGATAACAGCCTTAGCACCCTTGGACAAGGCGTCCTGGACGTGGTCCTCAACCTTCTCAAGAGCACGCTCGTTGATCAAACAGCCGTGTGTGCTGGAAGCGTCAAGACCGTGGCCAATCTTGAACTTCTTGATCTCAGCAGCCATCTTGGTCTGGAACTCCTCGATAATGTCCTTGTGGACGTAGATTCTGTTGGCACAGACACAGGTCTGGCCCAAGCCTCTGAACTTGGAAGCAATAGTCTGCACAACCGCATTGTCAATGTCGGCGTCCTTGAAAACAATGACTGGAGCATTACCACCGAGTTCGAAAGACAACTTCTTCAAAGTGGAGGCGGACTGCTTCATTAGGATCTTTCCAACGTTGGTGGAACCAGTGAAGGAGATCTTCTTGACCTTGGTGGATTCACAGAGCTTGAGACCAAACTCTGGGGTCTTTGTATGGGAGAGAACGATGTTCATGACACCCTTTGGGAAACCAGCCTGCTCAGCAAGGTAACCAAGAGCCAAAGCGGACAATGGGGTCTGTGCATCTGGCTTGATAACCACGGTACAACCAGCGGCCAAAGCAGCACCTGCCTTTCTGGTGATCATGGCGGATGGGAAGTTCCATGGAGTGATGATACCACAAACACCGACTGGCTGCTTGAGGGTGAAGACACGGTTGGTTGGGTTGCCTGGCTGGATGGTGGCGCCGTAAGCTCTTGGGGCCTCCTCGGCGTACCACTCGAAGTAAGAAGCACCGTACTTGATCTCACCAAGAGCCTCAGCGTAGGCCTTACCGTTCTCCCAAGCGACGATCTTAGCGAGGTCGTCAGCGTTGTCCATCATCAAGTTGTACAAGTTTCTGAGCCATGTTGCTCTCTGGCGAGGAGTGGTCTTCTTGTAGGACTGGAAGGCGTCGTAAGCCGCGTCGATGGCAGCGTCACAAAGAGAAATGTCGTGGTCTGGGAGGACAGCGATCACCTCGCCGGTAGCTGGGTCTGTCACCTCGTATGGGGTGCCCTCGGTGATCCACTCACCGTTAACGAGACCGCCCTTTCTGACGAGGTCTGGGTTCTTGAATGTAGGAGTGACCATTGCGATACGGTGTATGGAGCGTAGCTGTGTGCGGTGTGCGGTGCGGATGACGCTTCTGAGCCGGTTCATCAGCAAGCAAAGGCGGCAGGGGCGGGAGGGAGATTCTTATACGCTCGAGACAATTTTCACACCGATGAGTTGGGCACTTGTGGAGAAGCACACAGCGGGCCGTCGCCCGCAAATCGGCGAGATACCGCGCGCCCGTGTTCCGTTTTGGGACGGCCGACGGTGGAGAATTCACCGGCGGGCGGGAAGCTGGAGGCGACTCTCTAACAAAGGAGGCTGCGCTTTCCCTTTCGGGCCCCGGAGCTATACGTATAAAGAGTCTGGGGCTGCCAGCAGAGCTTTGAAGAATTAGCTTACATTCGTACCGGCGACATAAATAACGTGAGAGAAGCGAGCGTGTAACAGGCTGCGCTGTGGGAGGCCCCATCGATCCGATCGCAAGGATCATCAGCATCAGCTCTTTGTGTGGGCTGTCGGAGGAGGTCCGGGTGGGCGAGTGAACTCATCGCTGCTGGACCCTGACGTGCCCTCGGCAGCTGTGTTGTTGGCAGATGAACTTGTGCCCTCGCCCGTCGTGGTGGGCGCTGTGGTGTATGTCGTTGCCTGCGTTGTGCCGTAGTATCTCTGGAACTGTCTGGAGAAGTCATCTGACGGGTTCTGGCCCGTCACCTGCACTGGAGGAGGAGCACTGACACCAGTCTGGTCTGGAACCATCGTGTTGAGTCTGTAGCCGTTGTCGTTGGCCATTTGGGCCTTTGGGTTAGGAACGAAGTTTCCCTGGTTGTCGTAGTATCCAAGGTCTTGGTCATTGGCGTGTGCGGTGTATGCTGGGACGTATGGCTCTTGTTGTTGCTGATGTTGTGTGGCTTGCATGTAAGATGGAGGAGTAATCCATGCAGTGCCGACAATGGGCTGGCGTCCCTCCAGGCCTCTTCTCTTGTTGATTCTGATTGCACTGGCAATCAAGAAGAGGATCCCCAGAATGAAGAGAACAAAGAGGATCCAACGGGCCCAGTTCCAAGTGCTGCTGCAATCGTCGCCGTAACACCACGATCTCTTAGCAAAGTGTATCGTTTCTGGTAGAGCAGGCATCTTTGTCTGTAATGAGTGGCGGATGGGGGGCTTCTGGGCTAGCGCAAGGAAGTTCTTGGGTTTAGGGAGGCGGTGGCACTCCCAGCCCGCGCACTTATAAATTCGACAATAATATTCCAAATCGGGAAATTGCACGGGGACTTTTGGCAGTCCTCCTCTTTTTATGGTCTACGCAACAAAGCTTTGTCTAGAAGTTGATATTTAGTTCATGCTGGGGGTAGAAATGCTGCGTAGAGGATGCTCTGTACTGGCAGCCAGATGGAGAGGTACGCCACCCATTGCTGTCCTCTACCATCCATCAGTTGTTGAGCCACGTACCAATACTGCAGTGGCAAGAAGGACGAGATTCTGATGATGATTTGGACATGCGCAAAGAGCATGATGACGAAAATGAAGATCAGAGTGGTCAGGGCAATAGGCTGGTTTCTTGTAAGGAGGAAGTGCATAGATGAACGGAAGTGAAGGATCAAAATCGGTGTGGCGAGAGCGAAGTTAAACAAGTTGTTTGGAGTCCAATATCTCAGAAATCCAACTCCCCAGTAGTATGACTGCGCGTAGGAGTACAGAGATGGAATCAAACTGTCACACCACGGTCTCCCGGGGCAAAACTCCTTGAATGGTTGGAGAAGAGATGATACCGCAGCACAGCCGAGAATCAA
Source organism: Petasospora rhodanensis (assembly GCA_030569395.1). Lineage (NCBI taxonomy): Eukaryota > Fungi > Ascomycota > Saccharomycetes > Phaffomycetales > Wickerhamomycetaceae > Petasospora > Petasospora rhodanensis. The sequence goes on from JAJMKQ010000251.1 coordinate 43,624, forward strand.
GCCTGACAAGAGGGCACAACGTTTCTTCAAAGCGAAGAGATCGTAGAGGTAGATAAACCCAAGCACAAGACAGTTGGACCGTGTGAGGAACGCAAGGGACCAGCAGATGGATGTCAGGGCATACATCCCTGAGTTGCGAGACTTGAGCGCCAGTTCACGCAGATAAAGCCCAAGCATACACATCAGTGCAGCGAAGTTCTCAGAGTAGGCCACGGTGCCAAAGATACCCATCGGACTCCAGAGGAAGAGTACTGCAGACTTGACTGACATCTCGGTACCTCTGTTGAACACGATCGAGGTGTATTTGTAGACGATCATCGCTGTGTAGAGTTGTGCGAGGTTGGACAGCGCCAACCCAATGAACAGAGGAGAAACGAGCGAGGTGAAAGGCTGTGAGATTGCTCTAACCAAGCGGGCCCATAGCGGTCCAAATACCCACTCGTGTTCAAACTGTGGTCCATTCTGGAAAAGAGAGGCAAAATAAACCAAGTCCCACCTCACGAGCTTCTCCAGGAGCGAATCACCAGGCTGCGATAAATCGAACTGGGTGGGTGTGAAGTTGACGAGCGCGAGATGTAATGTCTTCGAGAGCGCAAAGGCGGTGACGATGATGGCTTTGTGGCGTCGGCTGATGCGCATGCTGTAGGGAATGTGTGTGTCTGGGCGGCAGCGGGTGGCTGGATACGACAGGGTGATCGCTCCAAGGGCCTTGCAAAAGAAGACCAAAACGCGTCAAGGAGATTTGGTGACGATTTTCCCGAGGGAGCGCGCCTATCCACGAGCTACGTGCTACGACACAAAACAGCCATAAGAGTGCGTGTATGTTGGTGAATTATGTAGCGAATAAATACTCCTCAGAACGGATACTGCTCTGGGTCCGTCTCCTCGGTGTAGCCCATCTGAGCCTGCTCAGCAGCTTTTTGCTCCAAGTATGGGAGCACCACGTCCTTGAACTGGGCGTAGCCTCTGTACTCTCTGACATCCTCACTCCAACTCTCAATGCCGCTGAGCAATCTCTGTGGGACGTGTGGCTCCTCGCACATCTGCGTCAATGGAAGGAAGTAGGTTCTGATTGTGAAGACAACGCCGCCGGAGATTGGCAGACGTCTCAAGGACTGTCTCTCGGAACGATACCAGATCTTGTTGATGTCGGTGGCAATCGGAGCAGTGTACCAGCCCACGTTCTCACTGTTCTCGTCACCAATGGAAGTGGACCAGTCCAATCTGTCATCTGTCTGGATGAAGTAGTTGTTTCTCACGACTGGGGCCTCTGGGGTGATTCTCTGGAAGAACTTCTCCATACCTTTCTTCAAGTGTGTGTTGTATTTCGGTACGTCGCCGGTTGTGTGGATCGCGGACAATGGCAAGTTGATCTTATCTCTCAATCTCCAGAAACCAGCCAGCATGATGCAGCCACCCTTCAAAATGTACTCACCGTTTTCGTCCTCGATCATGATGGCAAGGTCGTCCTGGGTGAAGTGGGCAGCAATCAGCATCGGGTCCATCGTTGGGTTCACAGTGTTGAACTCCTCTCCGTTGTACAAGTTCTTGATACCGGTTGGTGTTCTCTGGTAGAGAGACGGATATCTGGCTGGCAAATAGTTTCTAAACTCCTCCAACAACTCCATGGCGGCTGGGTAGGCCTCTGGCAAAGTACCGTAGACCTCAGTCCCCTTCTCTCTGATTCTGTCGAGCTTGATCTGATGGAATTTTGGCCATTCGTTGTCCAACTCGATCCAGTCCTCGCTCTTCATGTTTCTGATGCCCATCGTCACGTTGTACTTATGCTTAAAAGCTCTGTAAGGAACTGGCTGTGTCGTGTTGATGTCCCAGTCTGGATATGCTGGTGGGATCGGGAACTTGTAGTCTTCCGGCACCCACTTCCCCCACTTACGGTTCTTGTTGTTGGCGAGCTTGGCCGGAAGTGGACGTGGCCTGCCATGGTATTTCTGGCGGTAGTAGAAGATGGCGGAGACGGTGGTAGTGATGAAGAATGCAGCCAAAACCAAGAGACGGAGATCCTCCTGGAACGTGGAGGCCACCTGTGTGACAGCTGTCTTGATCAAACCCATCTTATCTCTGTGTGTCCTTAGCACGCCCCACTGGCTGCTTGAACACCACAACAGCGAGATCTGGTACTCTTATAAAGCCTGGCATAATCCTCAACTCCTCTCTGTGATTGCACGAGTATCAGGCCCGCACCAACTCCCCCAAAGCGGTAAAGCTCATCGATTGGGAGCCCTCGCTGCAGGCGCCCCGGTCCGCAGCTCAGGGACTGTTTTTCCTAATCGGGGCAAGATAAGCAGCGGGGTGCTCTCCGTGCCTACTTGGAGGCAAAACGACTACGAAAGGAACAAAGGAGAGGAATCATCGAGAGTGGCCTGTTTATTGTGAAGGCTCCAAGTTGCCGTATTCGTGTGCAGCAACAACAGGTGCGCTGTGTGGGGCATTTACCTGGAGCGAGGAGTCTTCAGTGCGCTTTGACAGCCTCGGGTGACGTACTCGGGGTCCAGCTGATAAAGATCACCATGACACCGACTGGCTTCAAAACCACAGAACCAAAGGCTACAACCTTTCAATAAATACGACAAATCAGTTAAGATTTCATAAAACATTACCTAATATACATTAACCGTGAAGTATTCCCAAATAAACCCTTCAGAAAACCGAGCAAAATACCATTCAAATAAATCATGACAAAGTAAAAAGGAACGCTTAGTTTCTCTCACCTCTCAATCTTCTGGCCAACTGGATGTCCTTCTTCTGGATAGTAACACGCTTGGCGTGGATGGCAGCCAAGTTGGTGTCCTCGAACAAGGAGACAAGGTAAGCCTCAACAGACTCCTGGAGAGCACCGATAGCAGAGGACTGGAATCTCAAGTCGGTCTTGAAGTCCTGGGCAATCTCACGGACCAATCTCTGGAATGGCAACTTTCTGATCAAGAGCTCAGTGGACTTCTGGAATCTTCTGATCTCTCTGAGGGCAACGGTACCTGGTTTGTATCTGTGTGGCTTCTTGACACCGCCGGTAGCTGGAGCGGACTTTCTGGCAGCCTTGGAGGCGAGCTGCTTTCTTGGAGCCTTACCACCGGTAGACTTTCTTGCGGTTTGCTTAGTTCTGGCCATTGTTGTAAGTGTTGATGGTTCAAAAGGAGTTGGGCGTGAGAAGGTTTTTTGGGTGGCGACGGCTCTCTTTTTATATCGCACCCTCACCTGGGCGCGCCGGCCGTGACCCCTGTTTTCGTGGCAACTCTGTTGCGCTGGAATGCTGCGTTCTCATTGGCCGCGAGCCGAGACGATGTTCTATTTCGTGGGCCGACGCTGTATTTCCGCCCGCTTGTGGCGCGCGCACCTCCCGAGCTGCTTTGTTTACCCTGCACTGCCGCGCCGTTCTGAAAAATACACCCCCCATGTGTAAATCTCAGTACTAACAAATTCGCGCCTGTCATTCTGAAAGTTACACAAACAACCACCTTGTGCGCGTAAATCTCAGCACGTCCTACCGCCGCGAACGAAAAACGACAACATGGCCATACAAAAAATCCCCTCCGCTCGCGCGAAATCATGGCTCCCGTTGCTCACACACATTTTTCCGTGCTGAAAAGTTCGCACCTCTGCGAGTAAATTCCAGCACGGGCGGCGGCGCACCACGGGGACCTCGCCCCCAACCAAAACAAGGAGCGGACGGGGCGTTCTGATTGGCCCGCGACAGCCTGAAATCACGCCAAAATTGCCGGGCCGCCCAGAATTGCCACTCTACCGCGCCGATCGAGTGCTGGCTTATTTATAGGGGCGCTTTCCCACTTTTTTACCACCCACCCACTCGGCTCAGGCCTTATCACACAACTACAACAACAACTACAACAATGTCTGGTAGAGGTAAAGGCGGCAAAGGTTTGGGCAAAGGTGGTGCTAAGCGTCACAGAAAGATTTTGAGAGACAACATCCAGGGTATCACCAAGCCAGCTATCAGAAGATTGGCTAGAAGAGGTGGTGTCAAGCGTATCTCCGCCTTGATCTACGAGGAGGTCCGTGGTGTCCTCAAGTCCTTCTTGGAGAACGTCATCAGAGATGCTGTCACCTACACTGAGCACGCTAAGAGAAAGACTGTTACCTCCTTGGACGTCGTCTACGCTTTGAAGAGACAGGGCCGTACCTTGTATGGTTTCGGTAACTAAGCTGGTTATTTAATGACTATTGGGATACGTTGATGAATGGTTTATTTAAATGGCGGTGCACACCAGGGTTTGTTCAGGTTTAACAATTGTATATTAGCTAATACCAATGTGCTTTCATGAGTTTTAATGAATCTTTGTTGTAGGTTTTGCGACCCTTGCTCGCTACTTTCAGGGATTGTCTTGGAGGAGCGGCCGAGTGCGAAGATGGCGCATGGGTAGGACAAGACAGCTTCGGGAATCGGCAGCGCAGCGCTCTAGTTGATGGCTCTCAAACCCAACCCATTATGCCGGTCAAATAGATGAATGTGACCGCAGCTAATTAAATATATGGAAGTCGATGATCGACAATATGATCGAATATATTATACGACGTGATCATCGAGAATATACATCTCCACTTTCGAATTTGAAAATCTACTCTCTTTCCATGATGCACAGAACCTAAAAATATTATTCTTCTGATCTAGTGTCTTAGTACCCACTTCAAAGTGCTCAGTCACACCAAACTCACCTAATCAACTACTAGAAGCTTCAAACGCTTCAAAGAGTGCCCCAAAACCAGATTTTGAGAAGCATCTTTAATAGGACAACTCTAATGTCCGGGTGTTCCAGGTGGTGTTTGGATGTATGTCCGGGTGTGACGCACCTCGCCAAATGAATCTCATAGATGCCCCAGCGAGGCAATACTGAGTCACATGCTTCTTGAAAATCGTGGTGTGTACGATATTTGATTGACAAGATACACAGAGGCTTGCTATCTACTCATCCGGCAGCGCTTTATGTCAAACAATCGCCGATTCAGCTCGCGCACCACGGTTCCTGGTCCACATCGGGCAAGCAGATCCCTGATGACGTGTATCGCGTGTTTGACCCCCACGACGAGCCCCTCTTGCCAAAGGACCCGTACTGGTGTGACAGGCCGGCGAAGCGGGCAAAGGACGCAACTCAGCCAATGAGAAGCGAGCACAGCCACAACCCTGAAAAGAGCCCCCGGCTTTAACGCTCATTGCTTTTTGTGCTGGTTACCCATCAACCCTAAAAAATACGGTTCCAGAACATTCCATTTCCCGATTCGGACGCACGCCATAGTTAAGCGGGTTACCCGGCCTGCCAAACTGCTCCCTTAATTCCAGGCGCAGTCTGCTTTTCGCAGCGGAGATACAGGGAGATGATTAATCAACTGTTTTTGGATTAAATTTCCCAACTTCCACTTTTCTTCCTACCTTTGGCCATTCAAACCTGACCCATTAGTGTCATCAATACCCAGCAAACACAGTACACTCTCCACAAACTTTGCACGAGAGTCTACACATTCAACGAGATCACACAACCTTTGCTACACTTCCTCGTTTCATTTTTGCCACCCAACTCCAGATAGCTCAAACCACTCAAACTCACCTCACAACCGACGTTTTGACCCCAAACACCTACACTACTTCAATTCCCGCACCAGAAACCACCACAAACATGACTTCTCTCGCTGTTCTTCCTCATTTGCGTCGTACGCTCACAGATGTCATGGAGGACGAGTTGTACCACGTCCCAACAAGTCCACACCAGCAACCCAACACAAATAACGCTCCAACACAGCAGTCTCAAGTGATGACGAATCTACTTTGGAACAACTCGAACCAGTCCTTCAAGCAGTCGCCTACACTCGCACACTCGAAGATCTTCAGAAACTCGTCAGCGTTGAATTCAGAGGAGATGTTGACCATTCCGGATGAGTACACACACCAACAGCACACACAACAGTACCAGCCGATGCAGAGCATCCAGCCAGAGCTTCTGATGAGGGTACCGTCTCACGACATGTACTTCGACATCCCAGAGGAGCCTACGAATGTGTTCAACGAGTTTGGCAACCCAAACCTGACGACGACGAATCAGAGTCTGGAGCTTACATACCACCCAGTCGAAGATGCCGCTCAGCCACCAAAGCTTCTCAAGTTCAACGAGGACCTGACGCTGGAGTGCTTCAACACAGATGAGGATCCTAAGCTGGTGATTTTCCCAGGATGTCTCAGTCCGAACTTGATTCCAGAGCAGCTTGAAGATGAGGAGATCAGTGACGACGAAGACGATGATGAAGGTGACTTTGACATGACATACTTGGATGACGACGTTGCTCAGGGCCAAGTTGACCAGACGAACCTTCACCAGCAAGTACCAGACCTCTTGTATTCCTCTCAGAGCCAGCATCCACACAGACAACAGCAACTCCCAGTTCAGCAGCACCACAACCCACAGCAGCTGTTCTTGCAGAGAAGACCATCCTTGTCCAGAGACTCTACTGAGCTGGAGTCTGACATTGATCGTATGAGTCTGGCTTCTGAGGATGATTCATCTGACTCTGTGGAGGATGAGGAGGAGGAACCAACCTTCAACATGAACATGAAGAAGAGACCACTGTCGGTGGCTTCTCCAACTCTCCAGACACATCAGCCTCTGGCCACACAGCAGCAGCAGAAAGTACAGGCTGGTTCACAACCGGCTTCTCATGTCTTCACGCCGTCACCAACTGTTGAGCCTTCCAACATCACAACCCAGGACAACGCTGGTGAAGGCCAAGGTCCACACCAGTGTAAACTGGTGAACAACCAGACTGGTGCTGTTTGCTTGAAGAGATTCTCGAGACCGTACGACCTGATCAGACACCAGGAGACGATCCACGCATCCAGAAAGAAGATCTTCAGATGTGTTGTCTGTACTCAGATGGAGGGTGGTGCTTCGAAGAAGACCTTTAGTCGTGGTGATGCACTATCCAGACACGTCAGAGTGAAGCATGGTCTTACTGGCGATGAAGTTGTCAACGCTATGAAGTATGCTAAGGACCACGTCGAGTATGCTTGAACGTTTTTCTCTCACATCTTTTGACATTTTTTGATGAACCTATACATATTTTACAGATGTTGCTCACTTTAATTTTTATGATACCCCAACGTTTTCTCTTTTAGATCAGTTACAACTAGTAGTAAACGATAGAAATCATGAGCGTAGTGTTAAAATATTAGAAACCCTCCTTAGCCACAGCCTCCGCTCTCTTCTTTGCAACTTCAGGATCCAAGTAGAATTCATCTTCAACAGCCCTGAGTTCATCGTCAACTCTGAGGCACATTGGGATACCGTTTGGGATGTTCACTTTCTTTATCTCTTCCTCACTCAGCTGCTTGATAATCTTGAGAGCGGCTCTAACGGTGCTTCCATGGGCAACAATCAGAACAGTCTTGCCCTGTTGCAATTTCTTGAGCACGTTGTCACGAAGATAAGGCTCCAATCTCTGGATCACCATCTCCAAGGACTCTCCCTTCGGCAGCTCCTTCAACACGTCTTTGTATCTGTCGTCAAGGGACTGGTCACCTTCGTGCTCCACCAGTGGAGGGACACCGTCGTATGCTCTTCTCACGTGCATATACTCTTCTTCTCCCAGTTCTGCGAGAACCTCGGACTTGTCACGGCCCTGAAGGGCTCCGTAGTGTCTCTCGTTGAGTCTCCAAGTCTTATCGACGTCGGTCCACTCTCTGTCGAGCTCCTCCATGACGATCTGTGCGGTCTGACAGGTCCTCGTCAGCTTGGATGTGAATATGTGGTCTGGTATGAGGCCAAACTGCTTGATGAGGCGGGCGGAAGAACGGGCCTGTTCCTTGCCTGTATCGGTGAGATGCGCATCGAGCCAACCGCAGAAGATGTTGAGGTTGTTGAACTCTGACTGGCCATGGCGCATGAGAAGTAGTGTGTATGGCATTGTTGCTGTTTTGTAGGTAGAAGCTCTGTTTCGTAGCGTAGTGGGAGGCGAGAATGGCGGAAAGAAAGTGGTGGACAGATCTTTCTGTGGCGACCAAGTGATGGTCCTCCAGCTCGCAGATAGACGGGGCCCGCGCTCATAACGCAAAAGCGGCTGGTAGGCGCCGCATCCTCAAATTTTCCCGAGGGCGGCCTTCCTCATCTCAGCTACAGGTGGAGGGGCCAGCCACTCAAGAGCATCCTCTGATCGACAAAATGGCTCCACTCGACAACCCAGACGACCTTGAAGACGGTCTCGACTACGCTGTTGACTCAGACGTTGAGGCTCCACCAGTGGAGATCCGTGAAGACGAATCCGACGAGGAAGAGGTGCACGTGAAGGCCTCCACCAGCGAGGAGAACCAGGGCAAGAAGAGACGGAAGACAGATGACAAGCTCAAGGAGAAGAAGAGACTGAAAATGGAGCAGGACTTGCAGAAAAAGAAAGAGATTGCGCTCTCGGATTCCACAACGTTAGCCGAGTTCTTCACACAGCTCCTCGTCAAGCATAACTCTGAAGCCACACAGCTCGACTACTTCAAGAAGAGTGACTTTGTCGACGCTTCTAAGTACAAGGAGAGCCGCTCCCTGGACAACTTCAAAGACTTCACAGACAAGTACAATAAGGGCTTGACGCTAATCGTTGCCATAAGTCGAGTTAGAATCGCAGACTTGTTCAAAGCTCTTGGTCCAAAGGCAAAGGCGCTCAAGGTGGGTAAGGGCTACGAGTTCAAGATGAGAGACGACACCAAGTTTGTTATTGGCACGGTGGAGAGACTTTTGAACCTGGATTTTGGGAAGTATGAGATCAAGTCCATCATCTTAGATGCCACTTACCAAGACCAGAAGACACACAGCGTCTTGGACGAGGCCAAGTTGACACAGTTATTGAAGAAGTACCAGGGGACGAAAACGATATTGTATTGAGCGTGAATAAATTATAATGATAGAGCTACAATGCAGGTAGAGATTTTTGGGGTCGTTATCATTAGCAGCATCTACTTCCTTAATCTGTTCATGTTCCTTCTCAGCTCCAGAACATCCTCCAGAGGCATGACTTCATCAACGAGGTCTTCCAGAGAGCCCAAGTCACCAACCAGTCTCTGTCTCTTTAGCAAAAGGAAGGCACACTTACCGTTTATCGTGTCCTTCGATTTGGAGTGCTGAGCGTACGCGATCAAGTCTTCGGTCATGTTATCGAAAAACTCACCAGAGATCTCAGCGAGCAGTGGGGCACACTCCGAAGCAATGGTCTTCTTTGTACAAGCCTGTGCATACTTAAACACGGACCTCGATGCCAGTGGATTCGTCGTTGTTCTGGGCTTCCTGCTCCCGATCCTTGGCTTCTTGACAACTGTATGCGGCGGGGTAGGTGGTGCATGAATCTCACTGTGCAAGTTACTTTGGTCGTTGAATGGATCTGAAAGAGGTTCTCTTGTCACGTCATAGTCCCTGTCCATGTCTTCGTCTGGCATGATACCCTCAGGTAAAGCGATATCTGAGAACAGCGTGGACCTTGGTGCTTCTGATTGTCGTGCTCGTTGTGATTGGATGTCATCTGGGAGAAGACTTGAGGTTGTAGGTTGCAGTTGCGGAATCTCAGAAGGTTGAAGTGTTGGTCTCTCTGAGTCTCCTTTTTGTTGCTGCTCCTGTTCCATCTGAACTCTGTCCAGATCTTCTTGGTAGTCGAAATCTCCATAGTCAACAAACTCCTCGTTCACAGCGGGCTCATTCGTTTCTTGTTGCGGGCGTTCTGGTGAAGCTTCCATAACTGGTAACTCATCTTCTTCTCTCAACGGTGTCTGTGGTCTCGTCTCTGGAGTTTCATCCTGTTGTGTGTTTTGTGATTGTTGTTGTTGTTGTTGTTGTTGTTGTTGATCTGCTTCACGTTCTCGTACCAGTGCTCTTGACAGCGATCTCAAGATGTTCTGTGGAGAAATGCTTTGTCTATGTTGCCTTCTCGACTGGACCAGGTTGGCACTCACAATTGTAGCCCTTCGTCTTCTCGTGGGTGTCCTGACTGGGGTCTTGGACCGCCTTCTATGAGGGGTAGCGGACCTTGATGAGACGCGTGAACTTCGCCCTTCCTGATTTGATACTGTTAGTAGGGGACTTGGGGGAAAGAAAAGGACCAGACAACACTCACTCTCACAGGTGTCTCTGACATGACGGCAATGTGCTCAGGGCGTGCGCTGGGATGTCGAAACCACCAGAGAAAGACCCACGGTCGTTGTTTACAACCAGGCGCCAACGCTTTTCATTTTCGCAACTGGCACAAAGCGCTGCGCCAAATTGGCGGGCCCGCGAACTCGTTTGTGCTGTCAGTTGCGCAAGCGCCGCCGTTAATTTAACCCGCGCGCCCCACCCGCTCTACGCCACTTTTTATGTGGCAATTTTGAAACTTCTTTGCTCAACGCTGTCTCCCCGAGTTTGGAAAGCGCCAGAGCGGAGCCCAGCCTACAAAGCACACATCCAGAAACTCCTGAAACAGAAACCGTTGCTCAGCCGCCCTGCAAGAAACCCATAGAAATGCCGTACTTCCCATTCCCACAGAGACGCGTGGATGTGGAGTCGCTCACTGATAAGGAGAAGGGGTATGCCGAGATTGTCATTGGAAGGGCCTCCTCCACCAAGAACAGACTGCCAAAGGAGGACAACTTGTTCATCGACGACCGCACTGTCTCCAAGCACCATTGTGCCATCAGATTCCTCAAGGATGGCACCGTTGAGATCAGAGACACCGACTCCCACCACGGCACCGTCGTGAACAGCGAGAAGCTGATTTCTGAGGAGCCGATGGTGCTTTTCCCTGGTGACCAGATCGGGTTGGTGTGCAAGCAGAAGGACGACGACTACGTGGAGATGTCTTCTTGCAAGTTCATCTTGAAATACAGGGGTGTCCAGGATGGCGTTGCCGAGTTTGACCACCTTGACAGTACCGACAAGGGCGAGGAGTTCGCTGGCGGACTTCTTGCCAATGAGCAGGACTTGTTCAGTGAGAATGACGAGGACGATGACAGTGTTTCCCCAAGTGTCGATTCTCCAGCTCCGCGCGAGTCCAACTCCTTCTTGGCTGTTGTTTGCTCTAACATGGATTTAGAGATCGACAAGAAGAGAGAGGAGGCTGGTAATGAAGAAGATGACAATGAGGAGGAGCCACTCTCTTCAGACCTGAAGTACACGAAGGAGTATGATGAGGTTTTGAGTGAATCCGAAGATGAGAGCTACATGCCTTCCGACTTTGTTCAGAGTGAGAAATCCAAGACAGACTACTTGGTGATTGACTCTGATGAGGAGGCTGAAGACGCTGAAGCTTACTCTGAAAATTTGAACTCTTATGAGGTTGAGGCTGTTGACGAAGAGGAGGAGTACTTCATCGAGAAGGTCAAGCCAACCAGTGACATGGAAGAGAGCATTACTGGAGAGGTCTTAAAGAATTTGACAAGCGTTATCCCAGGCGGAGAAGAGGACAACCATGATGCCGGCATTGATCACGATGCTGAATACTCCACCGTTGTTTCGATCAAAGAGAAGACACCAGATTCAAGTGAGACTTCATCGGGCTTCACATCTGTTCCACCGTACGTCTTGGAGAAGAATGCTGTTGAGACATTGACCGCACTGAAAGATTCCGTCAACGAGTCAATGCAGAAGAACAAGCAAACTCTCACTGCTCTCAAGGAGTCCTTTAAGAGACGCAAGGAGACCCCAAGCAAGCTCGGCAAACCATTCAAGGTTCAGAAGCCAAAGAAGAAGCCACTCATTAACAAGAAGGCCGAGTCCAACTTGAAGAAGGAGTTGATGACTGGATTCACAGGCCTCTTGATTGGTATGAGCTTGGGTGCTGGCTTGACTTTCTCCACTTTGGCCTCCTTGGGGAAGTCCATGGGAGCTTAATCACGTTTATTTGCTACGATTTGACCTCTACTTTTTCTACCTTTTTTTTATTCTTCTTATACCCTGGGTGAAGTGGCACTGGGCTGCCACCGGTTTTGTATGGAATTGGGAGACTGGCTTTAGTTTATTTCGGTTATTTGTTTGAAATTGAAATACAGGGAAACACATCGCTACAAAGTGGGGGGACGCGGGGCAGGCCCGACGGCGTCCCGGCGGTAGAACACCTGGACCGACGGCGGTTGTCCCGGCGACAATTCTCTGGAAAAAAGTTTGGTCGCAGCGACACCCGAAAAAAAAGAGGGCCCCGGCCATGAAAACACGCTCGAGGAAATTGGAGCCAGACAGCCAAATCCTGCCGTCCAATCAGCTTTGAGCTACGGAATCTCGACTCCATCCACTCTCTTTGCCGCCTCCACCATCACCGACCAAAATGTCCCTGGAATCTCAGCAGATACACTACTTCGGGAAGCAGTATTATGGCTCACTGGACTCGCAGTTCCAAGAGCTGGAGCAGAATGGCTCCCAGAACGGGGGAGCACCGGCTCCACAGCCTGCCCAGCAGCACCAGCAACATGCTGCGCACCCACAGGCCTCCAACACTGCCTCCACTCCGTTCAGTGACCAGTCCCAGCACACACCAACCACTTACGACGAATACGAAAACTTCACCTCGATCAACTTGAACCTGGGCTTCCAGGACGCGAACGGCCATCACCAACAGCCACCACCACAACAACAGCCACAGCCTAATGATTCTTCTAATGCCCACATGAACGCTCACATGCACGCTCATAACGATGTTAACGACTCAAACTACTCGCACCACCGTGCCTCAGTCTCCTCTCTTCCCGGAACATCCACCGCTGCACAGACGTCCAATGCACCGGCATCGGCCACTGCGGGGACAGCCCCAGCTGCTGCCACTGCTACAGCTCCGGTGGTGGTCCCCACCATTGCCACTGCTCCCGAGCCCCAGGAGCAGCCATTCTACGTCAACGCCAAGCAGTACCACCGCATCCTCAAGAGACGTATTGCCCGTGCCAAGTTGGAGGAGTCGCTCAAGGTTGCCAGAGGGAGAAGACCATACCTCCACGAGTCTCGTCACAAGCACGCCATGAGAAGACCTCGTGGCCAAGGTGGACGTTTCCTCACTGCCGCGGAGATTGCCGAAAAGGAGAGACTCGAGAGGGAGAAGAAGGAGAATGAGGAGAAGGAGGGCGAGCAGCAGCAGGAACAACAGGATGGTACACCAGGCGAAGCCCAGAACACTGAGCAGCAGCCTCCACAGTCACAGAACCAGCCACAGGCACAGCAGTTCCAGCAAAGCACGGAGCAGCTGCGCAGCATTGACGCTAATTAGAGATGTTACCCCTGACCACGTACCACCCAACCCTTTTTGATTATGATTATTGATGATGAGTTTTACTTTCTGTGAATATAAGGTTTACAAAAGCCGCCTATGTACCGTTCAGAAAGGATGTGTAGAAGAGAGCAAGATTAGAAACCGAGTTGGGCCAAGTTACCCAAGGACTCCTGACTCAACTGAGACTTGAGCTGGTTGATGAATGCACCACCAGTCTGCTGGTCCATCTTCTTGAGCTGCTCAACGAAGTAGAGCTTACCCTGTTGCAAGTTCATATTCGTTGGGTCAAAGGTCTTTGCCGAGATGATGGCCAATCTGGAGTAGTTGGACCCGAACGATGAAACCTCCTCCATCTCCAACTCCATCAACTCATCAGTGTCAGCGGTAACGTTCTTGATAGACTCCGAGGTGGTGAACTGGATCAAGATCTCCAAAGTTGGAACCAAGAGCTTCTGGTAATCACCGGTCAACACCTTGTTGGACTGGGAAATCAAGTTGGACAAGCCGACAACGACAATCTTTTTCTCGTTCAAGTTACCAATGTTTGGAATGGAGCTGACAAAGAACTGTTCAAAGATGGTTCCAAAGATACCAGGCTGGACTTGATCAAAGAAGTCAATGGCATAGTCACTGTTCTTGATGATGGTGAGCTTACTCACAAAAGAGACCAATCTCTTGACGTACTTCTCAGTTCTGGAGTTCTGCAATCTCTGCAACAGCAAGACGGCAATGTTCTTGGAGTAAGCAGCGACAGCGGCGTCTGGGAACTTGAGCAAGATGGATTCCAGCAGGTCAAACCCGTAGTACTCGTTCAACTTGGATGCAATCAACTTTTGGAACACACCGAGCAGGGCAGTCACATCGGTAAATCCGGAGCAGTCCTTGTTGATGATGGCCTGGAGCAAACGCGTAACAGCTGGGATGTTACCCTTGAACTCCCAAACGCTCGGAGACAACAATGGCTGGATCAACTGCTTGTAAGTCTCTGGTAATGGCTTGGACTCTGGTGCAACTTCCAACAGGTACGAGAGGATCTGGAACACATATGGAACAAACTCCTGGACATCGGCACCAAGGATCTCCAAACCCGCAGGGACGATGGTAGACATAAATCCTTCCCAGTTGGACTCTGTGTTGTTATACTTGATCAGCGTAGCGATAGACTCGAAAGTGTAGTGTGAGAATCTCGGGTTGGATGGGTTTTTGGCGATGATGGCCACGATGGAGAGCAAGTTCTTCACGAGCTCCAATGCAATGGTGGAAATGGTATCTTCTGCGATGATCATGACTCTCATCAATGTCTTCATCAAGAACTCGTTCTCCGCGAGCTTCTCCGGTGTGGAGGAGTACTTGAGGATCAACTGGAACAAGTTACCCAACAGGCTCTGGACAATTCCTTGAAGGTCAACCTTGTTAAACATGAGCTTTTTGTCCTCACCTCTCAGGGACAAGATTCTCTCAATGGTGATGGAGGCGTATGTGTACTGGACGTAATTCTCAGCCTGGAGATGCGTGTTGAGGATAGGGAAGGACTCACTCAGCTGTTGTTTGGTCAGCTGGGATCTGAAAGTGTAGATGTACTTGATGGCGTCCACCTTGAGGATTGGGTGGATGTTCCCTGTCATCAAGTCAGAGACGATGTTGTTGGCAAAGAACTGGACAACGTCGAGCAAGATGTTGTAGGATGGTGTGGATGTGGATGAGGATGACGAGTTCTTCGAGGCGAGTGCGGTAAACAAGTAGATGGCCAAGTCCTTGTACTTCCACTGACTTGGGTTGTTGTTGTACTCCTGCAAGTACTGGGTGATGTATGTGAGAACAACCTGTGTCACTGCGGCCTCGTTCTTGGACTTCAACTCTCTGAGGAAATCGATGGATGCCCTTCTTCTCGTGTCCGAGTCTGAACCTTCGAGGTCTCTTCTGATGTACTCAATTGGGTCGTCTTCGAACAACTCTTCGTCTGCTTCTCTCACAGTCAAGTTCGGAATGATGATCTTTTCTGTGATCTCCTTCAATGCCGTCTCGTTGTTGAAGATCTGTGCGTGCTTCGGCAATCTGGCGATGCATGTGAGGAAGTTGAGCAACTTTGAGACCAAGATGTCGTACTTGGACTGGAGCCCGATGCTTGTGAGCAAGTTCCACACGGACTGGATAAACTGTGGGATCATTGGCTCAAACACGTCTTCATATCTGGTGGTGTACAACTGGATCAACTCACAGATTGAGGTCTTAACCTTGGAGAGAATGTCAATCTCCGTCTCCTCATCTTCGTCAACAAGGAGTGGGTTGGTGTAGATGAGATACTTGTGCATGACACCCATTCCTGCGCTCATGTTGTCCTCGAAGAACTCAGGGATATCCTGACAGTTGAGATCGTGGTAGATCTTCACCAAGAGGAGCAGGACGTCAAACAAAATATCGAGCATAGGCTTGTTTCCTTGGTTCTCGTCAATGAGGGTGTCAACTCTCTGCAGCAACTGCAAGAACGGCACCTGGAACTTCTCCAAGACAAGCTTGATCTCCAAGAAGAGCGCATCGGATCTGAAGAGCGGTCTCCATCTCTTGAAGATGGAATGGGCAACGGTGAGAACACCCTTGTTGGTGAGCATGTCCTCCTCGCTGAGCTTGGACACGAGGTCGTCAATGAGCGTTGGCCAGCGGTCTGGGAAGTCCGAGTCTGCGATGATGGAGATGGCCTCGCCGATCTGGACCTGGAGGTTGTTTGGGAGAGTGATCATCATAGGAATGATCTCCGTTTTGATCTGGGCAACGTCGGCGTTGAGATAGTTCCCATCCTCGTCAACCCAGCGACGCTTGATGAAGTTCTTGAAAAAGAGGGCAGCGGCCAGACGGGTTGACACGGGCAGGTTCTGGGAGGCGACGACATGCAAAAGAGTGAGTGGGAAGCCCTGCTGGGTCTCCTGCGAGCGGAGTTGCTGCTCGGCCTGCTTGGCTGTCTGCGGGGCCAGAGACTGCTCGAGCACGGCGGTGATGGCCTCCAAGTCGGACATAGTTGCGTGTGTGCGGGGAGTTTGCTGTGTGAGGTTACAATTGGTGGTTTTGTTGCGCTGCCGGGCTGTTTTGGTCGAAACCTGGGCTTCGATGGAAAAAATCGCGATCAAGCTCCCGGTAGGGGGCACAAAAGGTAAACAAATGGGGGTCGCCTCCATCCTCAGCGGGCGGGTTTTCTAGGGTTTATTGAGTCTGTCAGTGATAAATAAGTTACATTTTGGAGTTAGATGATAATGAATGGAATGCAAGAAGATGATAGCGAATGAATGTGGGAGAATGGGAAATCCGTTTGTTGAGAAAAAAATGGATCCTCTCTGTTCAGGTGATGACGGTTGGCTCGTCTCTGCCCAAGAACTCCTTGAAACCGAGGAAGGAGATCACAGAGGCAATCTCCTTCTTCAGGTACTCGGTGGTCTTGAGACCGTAGGAGCTCTTGTCATCAGAGTACTTCTCAACGTACAATCTCACAGTGGCACCGGAGGAGCCGGTACCGGAAAGTCTAACAACGAATCTGAGACCGTCAGAGAGCTTGGCGTAGAGACCCTGCTTCTCAGAGACGGAACCGTCAAGGTCAGTGTAGGAGAAGTCACCAACTTCGGTGAATGTGACACCTGGGGAAAACTCCTTACCCTTGGTGGAGCCCTCAGTGAACTCTCTGAACTTGGCAACGAGGGCGTTGGCACCATCGGAGGCAACGTTCTCAAAGTCGTATCTGGCAAAGAAGATTCTTCCATACTTCTCCCAGAACTTGTCCTGGACAACCTTGATCGAGACCTCGGAGTCTGGGTTGAGCTCAGAATAAGCAGCGAGCACGTTCAACCAAGCAATGATAGCCCAGAGACCATCCTTCTCTCTGACGTGGTTGGAACCGGTACCGAAGGACTCCTCACCACAGATGGACAACTTCTTAGCATCAAACAACGCACAGAAGAACTTCCAACCAGTTGGAACTTCATAACAGTTCAAACCCTTGTCCTTAGCAACCAAGTCCAAAGCACCGGAAGTTGGCATGGATCTTGCCAACCCGTAGACGCCCTGCTTCTTAAAGTATGGGATGTGGTCAGCGTACTCAGCAATGATAGCGACGGAGTCACCTGGCGACACAAATGTACCGGCACCGTAGATCATGTTTCTGTCACCATCACCGTCAGAGGCGGCACCAAAGGCAATGTTCTCCTTGTCCACTCTCTCGACTAATGTGTGAGCGTAGGTCAAGTTTGGATCAGGGTGCAAGCCACCAAAGTCTGGCAATGGGGTGTAGTTCTGGATGGCACTGATTGGCAAGCCGAGCTCGTCGATGAAGATAGCCTTGCCGTATGGGCCGGTAATACCGTTCATTCCGTCAAACAACACCTTGAAGCCCTTTGGCTCCTGGGCGGCGATGAACTTCTTGATCAAGTCAAAGTCAAAGATCTCCTTCATGAACTTGACGTAGTCAGCGGTCGTGTCGATCACCTCCACCTTCAATGGGCCCACGTCGAACTCACCAATATTCTCGAGCGGCACCTGGGGCAAGTCCTTGATGATCTTGTACTCCTGCAAGTTGAGCGAGACGGCAAACATCTTGTTGGTGACGGACTCTGGCGCTGGTCCACCGTTGGCCAAGTTGTACTTGATGCCCATGTCGTTCTCCGGACCACCTGGGTTGTGCGAGGCGGTGAGGATGATACCGCCCGTTGGCTTGTCCGGGTGGGATCTGATGATGTGCGAGGTGGCCGGTGTGGAGAGCAACCCACGCTGCCCCACGATGAGCTTCTTGACACCGTTGGCGGCACCAATCTTGGCGATCAGCTGGATCACGACGTCGTTGTAGTAACGGCCATCACCGCCAATGACGAGCGTGGCGTCCTGCGAGCCCTCTGGGATGGAGGACATGATGGCCTGGATGAAATTCTCCGTGTAGTGTGGTTGCTGGAACACCTTCACCTTCTTACGAAGGCCGGAGGTGCCCGGCTTCTGGTCGTTGAAGGCGGTGGTAGGCACTGTGGAGACGGTGAGGGACATTGCTCTTTGTAGATTCTGGTGAGAAGCACAAGTAGTGGTGGTGGGGCAAAAAGTGGCGTTGTTTGGGAATTTTTTGGGCGATGGCGATGATGGAGAGCAGCCTCCCGGGCCAAACACAAACAAGGAGGGGGGCAACGTGCGGCGCTTACCGGATTTCGCGCTCGAATCTCCGGGTCTGAGTGGCCTGGCCCGGGGCAACCGCCGGGAGCCCATTGTTCTCTCGAGTTCTATTGAATGTGGTGCAATTCGAATAAATAGGTGGCGTGAATATTAATAAATAGCACAGACAGGGAGGGGCTCACGAGCGGCGAGTCACCTTGTCCATGGCGTCGGCAACGTACTCGACATTGCCAGAGTTGATGCCCGCAATAGAGAAACGACCATTCAACGTGGCGTAGATGGAGTACTCGTGCTTCAATCTGAGTATCTGCTCCTTGGACAACCCGGTGAAGGCAAACATACCATTCTGCTGGATGAGGTGATCCCATGACGTAGCGGTGTTCTTCTCCTCCAACAAACCGTAGAGCTTCTCACGCATAGCCTTGATTCTCGTGGCCATGGCCAACACATCCTTCTCCCATTGTCCAAAGATGTCTGGGTTGGAGAGGACAATCTCCACAAGCTTGGCCCCATGGATCGAAGGGGAGGAGTAGATGGCTCTGATGGACTTCTTCATCTGCGAATCGACAACTTCACGGGTATGCGAATCTGGAGTGATGATCGAGACGGATCCGATACGTTCACCGTAGAGACCCATGTTCTTCGCAAACGACTGACAAACCATAGCGGTGACGAGCTGTCCTTGGTCAACTTTGGAGGCAACGAGCTCCAAGAGATATAGATCCTGGAAGAGATGGCCGGACTGGAAGCCCTGGTATGCAATGTCAATGATTGGAATCAAGTTGTTGGCACTCATCACGTTGACAATCTCTCTCCATTGTTCAGGAGTAGGGTCAAGACCCGTTGGGTTGTGGCAGCACGCGTGGAGTAACACCGAAGAGCCCGGCTTGGCGTGTGACAAGTCCTCGAGCATCCTCTCCATGTTGATCAAGTTGGTCTTTGGATCAAAGTATGTGTACTGGCGTGGTTGGAGCCCAGAGTTTTCAAAGATGTTGATGTGGTTCGACCATGTTGGGTTGGGCATGTACACCTCGTCCGAGGCATATGGGGACCACGTCTTCATGAACTCGGCACAAATCTTGAGTGCACCTGTGCCCGAGAGGGACTGTGCCATGGAGATGCGGTCTTGTTGGAGCAATTCAGAGCCCGTCTTGAACGAGCCGTAGAGGAACTCCTTCACGAGTCTGTTGTAGTTCTTGGACCCGTTGATCGCCGTGTACTCCTTGTTCGACTCGTTGTGGTACAACACGGAGGAGGCCATTCTGATGGATGGGAGAACGTAAGGTTTACCGGCATCGTCACGGTAAGCGCCCACGCTGAGGTTGACCTTGTTCGGGTTGGTGTCCTTGTTGAACTCCTCTGTGATGCCCAAGATCGGGTCAGCTGGCGCTAGCGGAATGTGGTCCCAGAAAGACTTGTTCGTGTGCTGGAGGTGTGTTTTGTAGAGCACCGGGTTGATCTGTGGCGCCGATGAGGGCGAGGAGGCCTGTGAAGCTGAGGCCGATGAGCTCGTGGCGGCTCCGCTGCGGGAAACGTGGGCGGCCTGTTTGGAGAGGGACGCGAGGAATCGCTGGTGCCTGAGCATCGCTGTACTGTACTGTGCTGTGTTGATGATAGGGGAGCTGGGGGAGGCAAAAAGAGGTGTCCTGGGCCTTTTAAATGTTCACCTGCTCATGTGACTCAAAGGACCCGTGGAAGAGCGTGGTGCAAGTGAGGGGAGCGGAGAGCGGGCGGGCAATCGCGAAGAGGAGAAGCGTTTGCGCAGCGGGCGATGACCTGGACTGATGCTCGAGATAAGGCCGGGCAGCGTGCGGTGGAGGGGGGGGGTTCCGAAGAGAAGTGTGTACGAGGAAAAGGAGAGGGAAAAGTTGACAGAGCCAATCGCCTGACAGCGTCACATGATGAGTCTTTATGTACACAGAAAAGTGCCTCTGCACGGCTGCGACTTTTTTCCGCGACGGAGAAACTCGAGGCAGTGGGGGCAGCGGTCCCAGGTCTCGCAGGGATACTACAACAGCTTTCTGTAAGTGTTCATCCCCTGTGTGTGACCTCCTGACAAATCTACCAGCGGATGATCCCGGGTACCGCACCGACTTTCCCAGCGTCTCAGCGGCTTCCGTGGATCTGTCGAGCGCCTTTCTTTGTTCGAAAAGAGGGGAAGCCCGATGAGCTTTGTGAATTTCTTTTTTTCTCTTCTTCTTTTTCGTTATCCAGCCGCACTAGAAGTGTTGCCTTGGCAACGGAGATCTCCCGCTAAAGCTACGTCTCTCTTGTCTTTTCTCTTTTACTCTATGACTTCCAATACATAAGTTCTATAAGCAATGCAAATATCTATAAATAACACTCACCAGCCAAAGTTCTCCGTGTGCAAGTACACCTCGCTGAGCTCGGATTGTTTGACAACCTTCATCTGAAGAGCAGCAGCGGCGTTACCACAACTCTCTTGCAAAGAGGAGGTTCCAGAGCAGATGATGGCGGTCTTTGGGAGGAGTTCGGTCTCAGTGATGAGAGCTCTGATGTCTGGCTTCATCCCTGGGTAGACCTTAATGAGTTCGTCGATCTGGGAAGTTGAAGGGGACGACAACGACTCCTTGGACTCAGTGTGCGAGGTGATGTCGATGCGTGGGAGTTGGGACTTGGAGGTGATGATCTGTGGCTCGGTGCCCTCATTGGAGTTTGTGACAAAGATGTTGATGTCAAAGTCTGTGGTGCCGAACTCCATCGATCTTTGGAGTGCCTGGTTCAACTCTGAGCGAATCCATTCAACGCTCTCAACGGACTTGACGACCCACCAGAACTCCACTTTCTTGACACAATTTGTAACAGAGCTGGATTTGGATGCGATGTAGGACAAGAAGGGAGCAGTGACAGTGACACCGGTACCAGTGGCCACTAATATTAACTTGTCAAAGGCCAAAGAATCACGATTCATACCACCGTATGGCCCATCGATGAAACACCTTAACTTCTTCTCAGCCTCCTTGTCGTTGGTCAAAGAATCGTACAACTTCTTGGTGAGACCTCTATGTGGCTTGACAATGAGCTTGATCTCGGACTGGTACTTCTCCGGGATGGTCAAAATGGAGAACGGATGGTTGTCCAAAGTGTGCGCCCCGTGCATGAATCTGATAAAGACGTGTTGGCCAGGCATCCAGTCCAGCTCCCCTTTCCCCTCGAGTGGAACAACCACTTCAAAGAACTCACCTCCTGGCAACAGTTTGAGACGTGCTTCTTTGCTCTTGAACGCGTACTTGTTCGGCTTGAACGTGCTCTTGACAAACATACGGTAGAGAATCTGGAATGCCCAGAAACCCAGAGTGCCCCAGATGTACTCGTCAGCCTCCAACTCTCCAAACACGTGCCAGGTAAGTGTGGAGAAGTAGGCGACACCGAACAGCCAATGAGAGTGCCACCAGACCTCGTAGCACAGCTTTCTGGAGAATCTTGTACTGAGGCAACACAGAAGGAACAGGAACACCAATGGCGGTGTACCGTTTCTGAAGAGAATCTCGGTGTTCCAGTAGTAGTGCAAGAACCCCATACCGCCCTCCCACACAGGCTGGACCAAAAAGGGAACAGTGTGCACCATAGCGAGGAAGAAGGCGCCCCAGCCCAGACTCTGGTGGATCACGTTGAGCTTCTCGTAGGAGATACCGGTGACGAAGGAGATGAAGTTGGTCTTACCGGAGATGATCACCAGGAAGGGCGTCAGTGCGGTGCACATGAGTCCAGCACGGACCGCCAGCGGTGGGGAGCCGAAACTTCTGCAGCCTCTGAACCAGAAGTGTGGGATGAAGCAGACACAGAGGATGAACAGCGTGGAGCTCGTAAGTACGATCAGAGTTCCCAAAGTTGGCGGTAGACCTGTGATACGCGAGATGATGAGCGGGATGCGGCGATAGGTGACACTTCTCGAGAGCGCTGTGATCTGGCTCAACAGACCGTACTTCCTCTCCTTGTGCTTACCGAGCTTGGTGTTTCTGTAGCTCCAGTCCTCATACATGTACCATCCTTTTCTCAAGATGGCCAAGAAGAGCAGCACAGCACCGAAGTAGAGACACCAGTAGCCATATGTCATCTGGTACGCCCATGCGGTCTTGCCCGACTGCGACGCCGTTTTGAGCGCCATCCATTCGTCGGTGCTCTCGTCTGCAACACAGTCGACTCCTTTGTATGTGTAGCCCATCTCAGTTAGCTGTGTGTGGGGAGGCCAGAGACACGAAAGGAGTCCCCCTTGTACGACCAATTACAGCACGAGATCTCGTCCGCTCTTTATACTCTACTGCTCCCCGACGAAGGGATCTGGCTGGATGGGGATAAATTTGCTCGTTTCCTCTTCCCACTCCAACAGCGCGGGCGAAACCAGCCAAACTGTGCAGGAAAAATGGAGCAGAAGGTACGTTGAACAACTGGACGGGAGATTCGGAGCTGTTATTTGCTCGTAGTGCTACAACAAGTGTCCCGTGGCAGCCCTTATCCCTTGTCAAGAGCCGCCTCCATTGACTTTATCAAAGTCTTGGCCCGCCCCACGGAGTCACGGCCCTGTGCATGAGCCAATGGAGCCCGCTGTTTTGGTCAGAATTTGCTCGTTGGGATGGAGTTGCCTGTTTAGAACCTGGAAGGTCTTGTAGCTGCTATATACTGAGTACCCAGAAACATGATATTTGGCCTACAATCATTTTGAATTACCTTCTGAGTACCGGTATGCAGATTTGAACATGCTGTTCATTTTTTTTTTTTTTTTTTTTTACGCTGTCTGTTTGTGTACCTCGTACGTACACCTTAGGTTCTGAACATAAGCCCCCAACACCAACGGAACCATCGATGATCCTGGACAAAACAATGGGCGACAGCTACACCAAGCTAGCTGTAATCGCCACTTCTCCAACCATCGGCGCTTGCCTTTACTATTCCGCTTTCCACACAGGGGCCATTGA
Source organism: Petasospora rhodanensis (assembly GCA_030569395.1). Taxonomy (NCBI): domain Eukaryota; kingdom Fungi; phylum Ascomycota; class Saccharomycetes; order Phaffomycetales; family Wickerhamomycetaceae; genus Petasospora; species Petasospora rhodanensis. The sequence continues at coordinate 66,918 of JAJMKQ010000251.1, forward strand.
GCAAGGTGTGCTCGGTTTCGTCGGGTCGGCCTTTTTCTCTCAGGCTGCTGGCCTCTGGGTCTCAACCCTCTGGAGAAGTGACCCAACTCACTCCTCGGATCTTGGTGTGGTTACTGTTGTGGGTATGGCCCTCATCCACGTTGTTGTGAGCCTGACTGCCCAGAAGTTCACCGGATGCTTGTTTACGGGTGTTCTTTACTGGGTGATCGTGCTATTTGCCATTTGGGTCAACTCCACCTCTTCTATCCGCCTCTAATCTCTGTGATCCAGGAAACCATACCAGAACATGAAAAGAAGAAGACAGGAAGCTACAATGTTTAATAAAACAGGAGAATTCTTTCACTGACAGCGTACAGTTTAGCCTGCAGCAACGTACGTACGTTTACCTCCACACAAAAAACACACAAAAGCTGACTCGACCAGTTACCCCGTTTCAGAGGGGAAACACCATCACAACCACCAGAGACTCAATTGAAACACATCGATGAGCCAAGCACACACAACCCCCAACCCCATCAGCTCCAAAACAGCCGGGGCCAGCTTCAACTTCACCCCGAGCTGCCGCCGATTTGGAACCGAGACCTCCCTCCTGGGAAGAATACGGCCATCCTTCACCTGAAGGACTAGTATAGTAAGACAGTCAGACTGACTGTCAAGTGTGTGTTCTAGGCTGATGACATCCACCTGGATGCCACCAGCCTGTGTGGTGGGGAGGAGGGAGGGGGTTGGTACTCCTGGGGGTGTGGGGTGAGGAATGGGAGTGATAAGGAAAGTAAAGTGATGAACCGGGAAGCTTCAAAGGTCAAAGGAGAGCATTGTGTTGGGTTAGCCCTGCCATCTATATACCTAAAGCGCTAATCCTCTCTTCTCATAGAGGCACATCCCCGCAGATCAACCATTGAGAAGATTTACATCTTGACTTCCCGATTCGGACAATGCCGATCATGGATCAACAAACAATCCTCTTCCAAACACCAATACAACCCCAGTTTAAATACAAACATGTTTTATAATGTCAAGTATATATATAGTTAGTTTATTTTTCTTTTTGGCGGCCAGAAAAACATAAAAAAAAACATTATAATGAATCAAATCATTTGTCCTCCCAAACAAAACAATCAAATCATTATACCGAAAAAAAAACGAAAAGTCGGTACCACGGTCTCCCTTCTCCTCCAAACAAAAAGAATCAAACAATGGAGGTAGAGGAGACACGAGCCACTTGATTCATCTCGACTTTTATTTTTCTTTTTCGAATTCTCAGATTCAATTCTCTTCTCTTCTCTCTTCTTCTCATTTTATCTCCCTCAGATGGTCAATCTCGACATCATCTCCTCCTCACAGAGCTGGAAGCTGACGTACAACAACTGGTAGTCGTCCAGGTCGTAGAGGATCTTGTCCACCTTCTTGTACCCCTTGAGCTGGTCCAGCTTTCTCAGGGCAACCATGTTTTCCGACTCCATGTTGGAGAAGAAGGTGAACTGGAACTTGTGTGGTCTGAAGATGGAGAGCACCTTGTACAGGATCTCCACGTTGGTGAGACCAAACTTGACTGCATCCACGTTGGACTCGAACGAGGCGTAGGACCAGTCCTTCTCCGGGGTGACGTGCAAGGTGTAGTACTTGTCCTCGTCAATGATCGAGTTGGACGAGTATCCGCAGGGGGTGAAGGCGAATGCGTCGTGCACTTGGACAGTGTTGTACAGGTTGTTCAACCCGGTGTTGTTCGAAGTAGACTGGCCCAAGAAATGGCCCAGGTCGTGCTCTTCGTCAATCTCAAACCCTGGCTTGCGTGAAGTGACAAACTGGAGTGCCTTGTCCGCAGAGATCTCAGTCATCAAGATCTCAAACGTCTCGTCAGCTCCAATGTGCTGCGGGGCACCAGAAGTGGCAGCACCCGTGGTGGTGTAGAGGTGCCAGTGCGAGTTGTCGATGCGGCCAATCAGGTAGTGCGAGCCGTTGGTGAAGAACTGGTTGAGGTAGTCAACCTCGTCCTGCCAGTTTCTGTGGACGGATCTCTGCTTCTCCGGGAACATGAAGGCTCTTCTGGAGTAGAACACCTTGGCTGGCTGCTTGGCGCCACCGACGGAGAAGTCCCAGTCGAGCTCACGCTGGACGAGCTGGAACAGGGCATCGAGACAGAGCAATGTAGTGGTGGTGCCGCACGTCTTGAGCACGAGCTTGTGGTCGTAGACAAACAGCGACGACTCGGAGAGCAGGAACGCATCCAGCTTGGCCGAGGACTTGATGGAGAGGATCTTGCAGTTGACGAGGTCGAGGATGTCGGCCCACTGCTCGTGCGAGATGGATCTCAGGGACTTGTACGAGGGCAACTCGGCCTCGGTGTTGTAGAACCAGATCTCGAGCAGCTTCTCCGGGCCCTCAAATGCCTCGGTGGAGTCGAGGTGGACAGAGAGCTCGTGGTCGATGTAGGCGTTCTCGCCGGCGTGGTAGGTGATTGGAGTCATAGTAATTGTGTAGATAGTAGTTTGTTCACCGAGTGGGAGGAGAAAACTCGGTGATTGTGCTTATAGCGGGGGACTGGGAATGTTGTGTGTTGTGGTGGTTTTTTGATGTGTCTTGCGGCAAATTATCCAGGCTTCTTTGGTGTGCTGAGGTGCAAGTAGAGCTTGAATGGCATACGACTTTTGTGGCGGGGGGGGAAGTCAGACAGAGACAAGGGGAGAGAGTGTCAGCGGGAGTTGAGCCCTGTCAGACACTTAGTGGGGATTGGGGAGTCAAAAAAAGACGGGGAAAAAGACCAGGATTCCAGGCGTCCAGTGGTAGAGGAGATCTGAACAGACAGAACACTCAGAAGTTGGTGGGGGCGCTGTGCGGGTGGAAAACTCGTCGTTTAGGTGGTCGATGAGCGTCCGAGAAGTGCGGCCGTTGCCATTTTTTTTTTTTCCAGCGTCGAAATGGAAGGTCGCAGAACAAACGGGGCCGGAGAGGAAGAAGTAAAAAAAAAAAAAAAGAGTCGGCGGTAGGGCCACTACGCAGGGGATCCAGTGACACAAAAATAGAGATCTTCTATTTGCCTATGCACTGGCCACGGTCTCATCCTCCGTTGCCTTCGTCTTCACCTCTGTCTCCACCTCCACCTCCTTCTCCTCAGCTCGCTGCATGTCCTTCTCGTGTGGAATGCGCTTGTTGGAAAAGAACAGCGCAGTCACAAACGTCAAGCACGACACCGCCAGCACGGTGTAGAACACGTTGCGAATGGCGTCCATGATGCACTGGCGGATGATCTTCTGCGTGGCCGATGGGAGGGTGTTGAGCGATCTCGGACTGCTAAGCATCGTCGTGAGCTGCGTAATCGACACGCTCGAGAAGGCATCAGGGTTGGCGGACACTGCGGCCCTCAGCTTGTTCTTCACTGAGGAGTTGTAGATGGCCTGGGCCAGGTCACTGCCGATGGCACCACCGAGCGAACGGGAGAAGTTGTAGAGCGCTGTGGTGAGGATCGTGGACCCAGGCTCCTTTGGTGCCTCGAGCTGCGCGGACATGATTCCGGATTGGAGCAGACAGCCAATGGAGACACCGGGCAGGATCAAGTAGCCAATCTTCTCCGCTCTGGTGTTATCCACATCGAGCATAGTGGAGAGACCGAACCCGATACAGCCACAGACACCACCAAAGACGGCAAACGGCTTCACGAGGCGTAGCTTCTTCATCAAAATACCGGTCGAGATGCTGGAAATCACAAGGGGAATGATGATCGGAAACATCTGGACACCAGTGGAGATTGGACCAGCATTGTGCACAATTTGGAAGTAAGTGGACAGGAACACGACATAAGCCAGGAAACAGAAGAAGGCAAAGAAAAGCGTGACCACCGGAGCATCCACCGTGAGACGTCTGACAACGACGAGAGGGATAATCTGGTTCTTGGACCACTTGAAATTCCACACGCAGAATGCAATGATTGTGGCACCACCGAGGACGAAGCATGAGATGACTGCTCCGGAGTCCCAGGCAAACTCTTGTCCACCAAACGACAGTGCAAGCAAGAAAACCACGCACCCAGATGTAAGCAAGAACGTGCCGAGGTAGTCAATCTGCTGGAACTTCTCCTTCCATGTGAACTTTGGGACCGGCGGATGGAAGAACATGATGAGAAAGAAGAGAGCAAGGCCGCCAATGGGCAAGTTGACGAAGAAGCACCATCTCCAAGTGACGTTTTCGGTAAACCCACCACCCACGAGGGGCCCGCAGATCGACGAGACAGAGAAGGCAACACCAAAGAAGGCGAACGCCAACGCCCTCTTGTCCATAGGAACCATCTCAGTGCCCACAATGAACACCAAAGTCTGGATACCACCGCCCCCAATACCCGCAAGGACTCTTCCACCAATCAACACATTCATACTGTTCGCCAGCCCAGACATCAGGGAGCCGGACTCAAACAACACAATAGCGAGTAACAAGGAGTACTTTCTTCCAAAGATGATGGAGAACTTGCCCCAAGTCTGTGCAAACACCGCCATCGTGATCATGTACCCGGAGGCGATCCATCCAATCTGATCGTACGCGTCAAACTTGGCCCCCACGGTCTCAAAAAGCGTCACCACGATGGTTTGGTCGAGCCCGATGAGGAACAGGGACATGAAGCACGAGAAAAAGCACAGGTATAGCGGGAGGCCGGTCAAGTACTGGTCGTAGACGGTCGTGCCATCGCCGGCGTTGGACTCGAAGAACTTCTCACCGCTGGCCTGGGTGGGTGTGTCCTTCTCCGGGTCAATAGCTGAGGATGTTGAGTTGTTCTCCATGGTTTTTATGGTTTGTGTTCATGAGGACAACGCCATTGTCGAAGTGGGAGGGGGAATTAGCGCCACTACTTATACAGCTCAGGATGATCCATGAAGCCATACACCCGTCTTTGGATAAACTCCACTGTGTCGGGGTTCGAGTGGTTGGGGAAAAGTGAACCCCGAGTAACCCCGGTGGGATGTCCGCTGTGTGGTTCGGGTGGCACCGAGAAACACCGACGCCCCGCCGATGGAGGCCCGGTGAATCCGCTGGAGAAGAGATGGAGATAGCGGCTGAAGACGCCCGTAGTGGGAGACTGGACGCTCCGCCCACAGACACCGCCCATCCGCTGTATACACCTGTGGCGCCAACCATGTGAGAGAAACCTGCCTGTGTCTCGCAAATTCTCGACCCGCCTGCGTTTATGGGCTTGGCTTTCTTGGACTCCCACCTGCCACCTATGGACGGTGGTGAGGTAGTAGCTGAGCTACAGGTGTTGTACTATCGGAGAAATGACACCTTGCATTGCCCACTGTGATCAGTTTGTGGCGGGGGTGGTCACCACTACATTGAGACACCTTAAGGGCTGTAGAGATAACCCCATATCGATTCTGTACTTCAGATTGCTCCGTAGTAGACCAAGGAAGTTCCAAACGAGTCTGGTAACATGTTTAGTCTTGCTTTGTTTGGCGCAGACCATCGAGAGTGCATACAGCCGTTCAGCTAATAACTGACACACGTGACCACACACGTGACCCATAATTTTCTGGAGCTTTCCCGCGAACTCGTTTGATGCCTCGCGGGTCTGCTGACATTTTCGCAAAAAATAGGGGACGTTGGAGGACGTGGGACGGGGTTTGTTTACGAAATTCCAAGTGCGGTAAGCGCTCTTGATCTATTTGCGGAATTTCGCGAAAGTTGGCACAATTCCAGCCGTTTTGGGACAAATAGCAATTCCAAGAGGAGCGGCCGCTCCGCCACTTTTGCGAGCAGGGCTGTCCCTGGACAACCAGGGAAGGGCTAGGGAGTTGATGAGCGAAGCCATCCAGCGACCATCTCCATCACAGCCACTCACCGCAACGCATCCGCACCGTCCAATCCAACCGCCACCGCCCGCACATTTCGCACTTTGCACAGCGGAGAAAGAGAGAAAGAGACACGAGAATTCGCAAAAACCCAGGGTCGAGAACTTGAACGAGGAATCCAGCGACGAGAAAAGAGCGAGGACGAGGACGACAACGACACCGACATCGACATCTACAACTAACCCCACTGTTTTCGTACCACCTCCGCACACCGAACTGCCATGTCCGTGCACAGATCCCACTCCAGCAGAGACGGCCAACAGAGACCGCCACTGGCGCGTCCCTTCTCGTCCAACAACCCATTCCGCAACGCGTCCTACGACTCCAACATCGGCTCTCGTGGAGACGCCGGCTTCAACAGCTGGGTCGAGAACAACCGATCGCAGCTTAGTTTCAGCTCCGACGACGAGGAGGGCGAGCTCTTCAGACCAGCCAGACCGTCCAATGTGAGAACGAACAGTGGATCGTGAGTATCTTTTTATTTTACGTGGCGAGAGAGAGAGAGAGAGAAAGAGCAGTTGCCACTTGGTGATGAAGCACTGCGCGAAGCAGCCTCAGAAAGGACACATCAATCCGTGGATTCATCCGGGGGCTTCTGCCAGCCAAGCGACACACAAGGGGCTGTGTGCTTTGTCCCATCGGGCTATGTCGCATTCCCGCCTGTTGGTGACGTTTCATCGGTGTCAGAGGCTGTGGAGATCGCGATCCCCCTGCGATAGAGCAAGGGTCGGAGTTCACGGCTTATTGGTGTCTCAGGCACGGATGACTCGTTGGTTTTATGTTCTTTTCGTCTCCCGTTTCTTCCTTCATCATCACATACACCAGGAACTTCGAGTACTAACCATAACTAGCATGCCACCTCCACGTTCTACAGACCCATTCGCACCTGTGTCCCGCACCTCCACGGGCTCCACAAGAAACAGCGAGCTGCCTTCGTACCCAAGAAAGACCTCCACAGACTACTACACCTCTGACGAGAAGAACAGAAGACCATCCGCCAATAACAACAATGATGTGGACTTGCCACCTTCCTACGAGGAGGCTGCCGGCGCCCGTGCCGCAAAGAAGGAGTACCCACGCGAGAAGCAGACTTCTAACTCTGCTGCTAAGAAGTACACCGAGGAGAAGGCCAGATCACACCACTCTGAGCACAGATCCCACCGTCCATCAGAGTCACACACCTCATCGAGACATCGCTCTTCCCGTGACAAGGAACACAGATCCGACAGACACAGATCGGACCGTGACAGGGAACACAGATCACACCGCTCGTCGAGAAAGAAGAAGGAGGAGTCAGCCAAGCCACCAAAGAACGTTGACACCATTGACAAGCTCGACGTGACGGGCTTGTTTGGCGGAGCCTTCCACCACGATGGTCCCTTTGACGCGTGCACACCACACAGAAACAAAGACACCAAATCCGCCCCAGTGCTCGCCTTCCCTGCGGATGGACCAAACAACTCGATCAGAGGCACAGGTCCAGTGAACAAGGATGCCACGATTCGATACATCCAGGGCCGTGAGGATGACGATGACGATTTGTACACCACCTCTGTCAGCGGCGCCAACTACAGCTACGCCCGTGGGAACAACGTCTCGGACAGCACTCTTGCCGGTGTGAAGAACGACGTCACCATCATGGCGTTTGATCCAAAGATGAAGGCTACCCCAGTGCACGGTGAGACCACGCTCGGTTTGGGTTCGACCACGTTCCTCGACGGTGCTCCTGCTGCACAGAGCGCCATTGACGAGGAGCAACAGAAGAGCGGACTCAACAGAAAGAAGTCCATCAGACAGAGGCTCGCCAAATCCCCACAACAGAACTCTGCAACGTTGAACAGACCTGCGGTGCCTCAGCGTTTGAACTCGGATGACAAGGTTGAAGGTGGTGGGAACTCTCTTTTGAAGAGAGTGAAAAGTTTGAAGGTTGGGAGATCCAGATCTTGAGTTGATGTTTGGGATTTTTTTTAATGCATTTGTTGCTATGGAAGGATTTCATGATACCAAAAATACCTCGAAAAAAAGGAAGAAAGGGAGTTCCATTCTGGTGATTTCAAGTGTTGGTTGATTTATTTGTGTTGTCTGTCTGTCTGTCGGTTTCCACCTCTTTTTTTTTTGTGTTTCTTAACCCACTTTTACGTTTTCTTACCTAGGCTTTTATAAAGACATTTTAATGCTTCTAGTTCTTTTGTATCCTCGTGTTCGTAAGCTGGTTGTATTTACAAGTTCATCACAGGTCTCTATATAACGTTCTTCCTTCAGATCATGCTGGACATCAACTCTCTCTGATCCCTGATCTCATCCTGGCGAGTCTTGACGAGTCTGTACAGCTCAAAGACAGAAGCAGGGGTCACTCCCTGGATACGTCTCGCCTGGCCAATGGTCTCTGGTTGGACTCTGTTCAAGATGTCTCTAGACTCGTTAGACAACGATGGGAGCGTAGAGTAGTCAAACTGAAGCGGCAACAGCAACTTCTCGTCACTCTGGAATGCCTTGATGAAGTCTCTCTGCTTGTGCACGTATGGAGAGTACTTTCCGTCAATCTCAATCTTGTTCAACACTCTGCGTGGGATGTCGTGGTACTTCTCCGGCAGCGCCTGGATAATCTGGGCCCCGGTAACCTTGTTGAATCTGAGCATGTCGTAGGAGCTCTTCTTGGTATGGTCCACACCGACGTTGATCCCCAACAATGAGCTCCACTTGTGAGCAGTCAGATGTGTCTTCTTCATCTCCTCCAACGTCTCGTTCATCAGACTGAAATCGTCACTGAACCGCTCCCAACGCTCATCCATGACAACCCCATGGACTCTCCCCATCTCCGTCAGTCTCAAGTCCGCATTATCGGATCTCACACTGATTCTGAACTCCGATCTCGACGTGAACATCCTGTATGGCTCATCCACACCCTTGGTGATCAGATCGTCAATCAACACGCCCATGTACGCGTCCGATCTCGAGAGCTTGAGCGGTGGCTTCTCCATGTAGCTCAACCCGGCGTTGATACCAGCCACACAACCCTGAGCGGCAGCTTCTTCGTACCCGGTGGTACCGTTGATCTGACCAGCGAGGAACAGACCCTTAACGAGCTTGGTCTCCAGCGTCTGTCTCAGCTGGCGTGGGTCAACGTAGTCGTACTCCACGCCGTATCCGGGCTGCACCATCTTCACATTCTCACAACCGGGGATCATACGCACAAGCTGGGCCTGGATGTCCTCGGGCATCGTCATGGAGATACCGTTTGGATAAACGAGGTCTGTGTCGAGCCCCTCAGGCTCAAGCCAGATTCTGTGGCCCTCCTTGTCTGGGAATCTGATGACTTTGGACTCGAGCGAAGGACAGTATCTGGGACCACGCACGGTTTCTCTGATGTGGATCGATTTGTCGAGGTTGGCTCTGATCATGGCGTGTAGTTCAGGCGTGGTTCTTGTGCCGTGACACTTCAGTTGCTCTTGGATGGCAACCTTGTCGTTCATGTAGGACATCGTCTGTGGTGGGTTGTCTCCGAGCTGCTCTTCGAGTCCGGCATAGTTGATCGTTTTGGATGAGAATCTTGGTGGTGTGCCTGTCTTGAGTCTTCCAAGCTTGAACCCAGCGTCTCTCAACGTCTCAGAGATACCGTAAGTTGGCTTCTCTCCGATACGACCAGCTGGATAAGCGGTGAGTCCGATGTGGATCTCACCTCCGAGGAACGTTCCTGTGGTGATAACGATTTTTGAAGTCTTGAAAACACGTCCGTCCTCCAAGATGATACCTCTGATGACGTTCACACCGTCCTCCTCTTTCTCGATGACAACGTCCTTCACTTGTCCCTCCATCAACTCCAGGTTTGGATAGTCCTTGAGCACGCTCTGCATCTCCTTCAGATAGATCTTTCTGTCAATCTGTGCCCTTGGACCCCACACAGCCGGACCACGCGAGCTGTTGAGCACTTTGAACTGCACACCGGCCTTGTCCACAACCTTAGGAGCCACACCATCGAGGGCATCAACCTCCTTCAACAGCGTTCCCTTCCCAACACCACCCATCGACGGGTTACACGAGCATGTTCCGATCTTGTTAAGGTCCTGTGTGATGAGAACAGTATGTGCACCAGCTCTAGCGGCTCCCGTGGCAGCCTCACAACCGGCATGCCCACCACCTATCACCACGACGGGGAGTTCTCTGGATTGGGAGATGACCTGTGCGAGCTCTGAGTTGATGGAGATGTGTCTTCGCGTGGATCTCACGAGCGCTGCGAGCGGTCTGAGAGGTCGCGTTGTTCGTGTGAGCATCCTGTGTATGAATATGTGTCTAAATGTAACCTGTGAAGTGTCACTATCCTTCCAAACTCCACTTAAAACACCGACAACAGTCAGAGATGGCCTTCAAAAGACCCCCGGGGCCCACATCTGAAAAGTTCTCCGCGAATCGAACGCATTCGCGAACTTCCGGTTAGGGCCACACACCGGGCGGACGACTTTTTTTCACCGTCGTCCTTTGCAAAGAGGGAGCTCTTCATTGATTGAGGCTCTCAGACCACCCACCCACAACCCTCCACAATGTCCACCAAGAAAGCCGTGGTGCGTCTGCCAAAGCTCGAGCGTCTGCGTGTGAAAAACCCGGTCCTGGAGCAGGGCGTGTCCCCGTGCATCGTGCTCATGTCCTCGCTGCTCAACTGCTGGTCCTCCAACGGTGAGACGAATCCAAGTTGTCAGCAGATCGAGAAGGATCTCAAGGTGTGCATGGAGACCAAGTCCAAGAAAGTCTCTGCCAAGTCCTCCATCAACTACCACGCCGAGCGTCTCTTCCCGCGCATCAACGGCAAGCCTCATGATTGAAACTACAAACCACAAACACACATACCTACCGCTCGGTGAGCCTTGTACATACAAACATTGACGACGACATCTAATGACTGATTATTACAAATTTACAGTGTAGAATTTTGTGCTATACAAAGAGATCAGACTCTGTACTGCTGCAACTTGAACGCCGGTGGTTCCTTGATGGCGGAGCGAGGTCTCTCCACAACGATCATCTGCTCATCGCCGAGCGCATCGGCAAACAGCAAGTTCTGATACTTCTTCACCAACGCGAATGCGCCCGTGTCGGTCTTGATATGCTGCTTCTCCCTCTCGCTCACGTCTGGGATGATCAACTCCTCGTTATCACTCACGTACTCGTCATCTTCGTTGTTCGTCACCTCGTTGTGTCCAATCAGGAGCGCACCGTTGCGTGCACGCTTCTTGGACTTGGTGGACTTCTGCACTGGCACGTTGCGCTCCAAGTCAAACATGGCCAACCAGGAGGCACCGTAGATCCACAGCTTGGTGGTGAAGAAACAACCGATGGCTGGATCGCTCTGGGAGAGGTACTGCGGTGGGAGGAACTCGGAGTTGGACTTGCACCACGACGTCAAGTGTGCGTCTGCGAGGGAGAACTCGTAGATCTTGGACTCTGAGGTGATCACAATCAGACTCTCACGGGCAGAGGCAACGGTCATGAGAGAAACCACGCTTGACAATCTGACGAACGGTGTGGATGTGGACTCAGCGGCATCATCAAGCTCAATCACGTCAATGGCAGAACCACGGGACACAATCAACTTGGAACGGTTCAGCTCCACTTGTGACACGTTCTCAGCGTAGCCCAAATTGGACTTGGAGCGTGGCAGCTCGGACAAAGTGTACTCCACTGGGTCGGAATCCATGTCCTCCAAGGACAGCTTGTAGATCTCGTTCTCCTCAGTAACGACGATGATGTGGCTGTTACCGTAGAACTTCAAATGACGGGCCCCGAGTGCGGTCAGGGCAGGGTATGCCACTCTGGAAACCTTGAGCTTGTTCGAGGACTGTGACTTGGGAGAAAGCTGGAAGAGTTTTGTGGTGTTCAGACGGCCCACAGCAAGAAGTGTGCCGTCCTCGGACAACGCACATGTGGTGATGTTCTCCTCGTCCGATAGTGTGAGCTTCGAAACGAGCTCAAAGGATTCGGAGAGCTGTTCCACTTCGTCATCGGAGCTATCATTCATCTCTTCGTCCTCGTCATCAGCATGAGTGGACTTCATCACAAGCTTCCAAAGCTTGACGGTCTGGTCTTGCCACATGGCGATGGTCTTGGAGCGCTTGTTGGAGACAACGTGCTGCTGCTGTGGGATGACGCTGAGCTTGCGGTACTGGCCATCGGTGAAGCTCTTGATACCACTGACGACGATACTTTTCTCCACACCACCGGAAACGAGAAAGTTGAAGTTCTTGGACTCGTAGGAAACCATGGCACGGACATCGTTGGAGTGGAAAAGTCTGTTGGAAACGTTGAGCCATTTCTTGCGACCCTGGTGCTCAACTTGCTGGAACTTGAAAATCTTACGGTCAACACCAGCAGTGAAGACGGAGTCGTTAGCCAAGTCCGTGGTGAGCGTCAACACATCAGCATCGTGCACCTTGAAACTCTGCAACAGAGTAGTGTGCTGCAAATCCCAGAACTTGATGGACCCTGTTGAATCACCAGACACAATCTGGTTGCGTTCTGGCAAGTACAAGACGCTCCAGACAAGAGTACTCTCAGTCTTGCTCTTGTCTACACGCATTGTAGACAAAAGACGTCTGTCGTGGGAATCCCAAACTCTGATACGCCCGTCGGCACAACCACCGACAACCTTGTCATCCGTAGCCCAACACAACGAGAGAACACGAGCGTCCTGTCTCTGAAGGAAAGCAGAGTGCTCAACGGAGCCAACACCACCAGAGATGTCAAGAACAACAACTGTACCATCGTCACAACCCACAGCCAGTCTCTTCTGATCCGGACTGGTGCAGATGGACCAAGCCACAGCGGCATTACAATCGGTCTCCTTGAGGATCTTTCCTGTGCGCAAGTCCCATTCGATAACAGAGCTAGTACCACCGATACTGAACACACGAGGCTCGTCACCTTCAACAGAGCACCAAGCGAGCGCCTCAACACTGCGGTCCTTACCTCCTTGTAACGTCATCTCGTGGGTCCACTTCCCCTTCGGGTTCCACAGCTCGACATCTCCATTGTTGCGACCCACAGCAAGTCTCAGGTCGTTGTGTGAAAACTTCGTCGTAGAGCTGTGTGAGAAGGCCATCGATGTGATGGTGTGAGGAGTGTAATCGACAAACCTGCAACGATGCACTTCCGTTTGTGTCATTTTGAATGCTCTTTTATGCTGTTTTGATGGTGTGTCTGCAAAAAGGGAGTGGGACAGATGCCGAACAGTGAGTGATAAGGATGGAATGAATGCAAATGAGCCACAGATATCTCCCTGTGGAATGAAGGACAAACAGTTAATGCCCCTCTCGCTGCTCTTCTCTTTTCTCCTCCTCGCAGCCTGAAAAAAAAATTCGAGATGAGCCAACAGGGCCGCGTAACCATTGATGTCACGTGATTGGAAATTAAATCCCGGTTACCCGGATATCAGAAAGCGCGGAGGTTTGTTTTTGTTTACATTTTCCCAGTGCTGCTCTCATGGGCTCCCAGTTCCACCACAAACCGTTCCAGGGCGGCTAAGCACAGTTTACCATGGCGGCAGTGGAGAAACAGGCATACAAGATGACGCAGAGGCTCTCTGAGCCGGAGCAGATCCAACGGGCGCTCGCACAGGTGTTTCAGGACTCGCAGCAGAGCACAGCGGGGCACCGTAAACAGGTGGCCATCCTCAAGGCGATCCAGCAGAGAGCCGCACACTTGGACCACGAGGAGTCGTTCAACTACTACTTCTGCCAGTTAGTGAATAAGGTGCTTGTCTTGAAGAGGACAGAGAGCGCCGGTGACCGAATTGCCAAGGTTGTGGCCTCCTTCGTGATGAGCTTGCAGAAGGACCACGAGAAGGACGAGGATGATGAAGAAGAGGAGGAAGAGGAGGACGACGAAGAGAATGTGTTCACGCGTTTTGTGCATTACTTTATCACACACTTGCTCAGAGGCATCGAGGCGAGAGATAAGAACGTTCGTTACCGCGTTCTCCAGTTCCTTGACTTGACAATGGGCGGGCTCGGTGAGATCAACGATGAGCTCTACGAGACACTTATGTTCCAGTTGGACAAGAGGTTGCATGACAAGGAGGCAAGTGTGAGAATCAAGGCTCTTCGTTGTATCGCCAGATTCCAAGACACGGAGGAGGAACAGGGAGACGAGGTGGACGAGGCCACTGGTAAGTTGATCCAAGCCATCTCGAACGACCCAAGTCCAGAAGTGAGAAGAGCTGCACTGTTGAACTTGGTGAAGACGAAGAACACAAAGAACTACCTTCTTGAGAGAGCCAAGGACACCAACTACGTCAACAGAAGACTGGTCTACTCACGTGTGCTGAAGGAGATGGGTGACTTCAGAACAATCGACTCCAAGACCAGAGAAAAGCTCCTCGTGTGGGGGTTGAAGGACCGTGATCAATCAGTCCAGAACGCATGTGTCAAGATGTTTGCCAAGGACTGGTTGGAGACAGTTGAGGGTGACATGCTTGAGTTGCTCGAGAGATTGCACATCACCAGATCTGAGGTTGCCGATCTCGCAATGAAGAAGTTTTTTGAGTTCAGACAAGACTTGATCCCAAAGATGTCATTCCCAGAAGAAGTATGGCAGAAGTTGACCGCAGAGATTGCTTTCTTGGCGAGAGCATTCTACGAACACTGCAACGAACACAGACTTAACGAAGTCATTGATGCAAATTTCCCAGAGTCTGCAGAGTTGGCCAATTTGCTCTCCAAGTACCTCGAGGCTAGAAAGCAGATGGAGAATCTGGATGAGTCCGAGGACTTTGAGTTCCTCATCGAACAGCTCCTCAAGATTGCTGTGGGATACGATTTCAGTGATGAGATTGGAAGAAGGGCCATGTTGCAGGTTGTGAGATCTGCGTTGACGAACGACCGTTTGACTGAGAACCTCATTGAAGTGTCACTGCAAGTTTTGCACAAGTTGTCCATCAATGAGAGAGACTTCTGTACGATGGTTATCGAGATAATCACAGATATCAGTGACTCTGCAGAGGAACAAGAAGATGAGGACGAGAAGAACAAGATCACGATTCATTGTTTGACGATTTGCAAGGCCATGATGAAGCTGACCAACGACCCATTGAAAAACAACTTGTCCATTGAATCTCTGATTGACAGTTTGATCAACCCAGCTGTGAGAAACAAGGAAGTTCCAACCATCAGAGAACTCGGGACAGAAGCACTCGGTTTGTGTTGTTTGTTGGACCTCCAGTTGGCCACTGATCAGCTCTACTTGTTCGGTCTCTGTTTGTCTCGTGGTCACGAAGAGCTTCGAACCATTGCCATGAAGTCCATCTTTGACATCTTGTCGGTCCATGGTACTAAGGTTCTTGATGTAGAAGATGGTGTTGACTCATTGTCCTTTCACAAGTTGCTCTACAGAACGTTGAAGAACGACGAATTGCCTGAGTTGCAGGCTCTCTGTGCCGAAGGTTTATGCAAGCTTTACCTCGCTGACCTCTTGACCGATGACGAGTTGCTCGAGACATTGATCTTGACATACTACACACCGTCCAACGCGAACAATCAAGGGTTGTTGCAGGCATTCTCCTTCTGCTTGCCAGTCTACTGCTTCTCACACCGTCAGCACCAGGACAAGATGGCCAAGGTGGCCACGGATGCTTTTGTCAGATTGTACAACGCACACGCCGAGGAAGATGATCCAAACGTGGTGATGGTGGCTCCTCAAACGATACTTCAACAACTTGTCCACTGGACCGATCCTACGAATGTGGTCAACTCTACACCGGAGGAACTTGCCAAAGCTGAGTCTCATGTTCTGTTAGCTACGGAGATGGCCAAGTCTGTCGAGAAGGTTCCATCGAAGAAGTTCAGAAAGTTGGTGTTGTCAGCATTACCGAAGTTGTCTATTGGAAACGAGGTTGAGTACGAACTGTTACAGACTTTAATCACAGCATTGGATGAGATCTCACAAGAGGTGGAAAAGCAGGACACCGTCTCGAAGAACGCTTACAACAAGTTCTATGGGGTGATATTAACGCTCCACGATGCCGCTCAAGAGCGTCACAACAAGGAGCAGGAGAAGCACAACTCTATGGAGAAGTTCTCTGTGATCTTGGAAGAGAATGAAGAGGAAGAGGAGGAGGAAGAAATCGACGAGGAGTTTGAGAAGTCCCAGATGATGGAGGAGCCGGCCCCGGCGGACCAAGGTGCTGGTACGCACAACCAAGAAGAAGAAGAACAGTCGAGTGAAGAGAGCCGCGTGGATAGCGATGGTGATCTGTCTATGGAATGAGTCAATGATAATTAGATCTATTAAATGGAATATGGGGATTATGAATACATTATTAAAGTGCCAAACCGGACTTAGTTCTTAGCATCCAATGGCTTTCTCACAACGAACAACATCATAGGTGTGAACAACTTCTGTCTACCACCCTCAACAAGACCGATAGCAGCCTCCTCCAAGGCCAATGTGACCTTCTGGGAACCCTCTGGTGCGAGACCAATCTTCTCCATCATACCAACCATGGCAGTGGTGATCTTTCTACCAAACGAGGAGGTTCTGAAGAAGGTGCTGAGGTCGTAGAGAGACTGGACGTACTTCCACTCACCAGTCAATGGGTAGTACCATGGGATCTCGTCATCCATGTCAGCCAAGTCCTGCTCGTACTCAATGTCGAAGCCAACGTTCTTGAGTGCCTGACGAGCAACATCGTGGGTGTACATCTTTGGAATACCATCACCCAACTCAATCTCGTAAGCGATCTTTCTGTGCTCCTCGTTGGTCTCGTCGTACTTGTCGGTCATGACCCACTCGTAGACACCGAAGACACCACCTGGCTTCAACACCTTGTAGATCTCGCCGTAGACACCTTCGAGAACTGGAGCGTGGACTGTGGCCTCAATGGCGTAGACAGCATCGAAGGTAGCTGGCTCAAAGTCCATGTTCATGAAGTCGCCCTTGACGAACTTCATCTTGTCAGCCAAACCAGCCTTCTGAGCATACCAGTTAGCCTTCTCAATCTGGTAATCGTTGTTGTTCAGACCAACGATGTTACAGTCGGTGAATCTGCAAATCTCACGAGCTGGACCACCGACACCACAACCGACATCCAGAACGTTCCAGCCGGCCTGGATACCAATCTTAGACGCAAGGAAGTGCTCGTGGCGGGCAGTGGCCTGTCTGAATGGCTCACCTGGATAGTATCTGGAGAAGTGGAAAGAGGTACCCCAACCGTACTCGTAGAAGTCTGTGACAACGTTGTAGTAGGAATGCGTACTCTGGTTGTAGTCCTCAAGACGTCTCTTCTCGGCCTCAGCATCGGTCTTACCGTCCCAGTGCTTGAGGTAGTCGTCGACGGCAGCCTTCTGAGCAGCCTTGTTCTTGGAGAGAATGGAGCCCAAACCGGCCTTAGCACCGACGTTGTCACCATGAAGAGCCTTGGAGAACTCAGCCTGTTTCTTCTTAAGATCTTCAGCCATTGTTGAAATGTTAGCTTTTTTCTTTTTGTAGAATAGAAGCACAACGGTGGGAATGGGGGTGGGAGATGGCAGAGGGATTGGATTTTTTATCGATCTGATCCTGCTCGCGTCGATGGAGCGACAACACACGAGCTGCTAAACGAGAGAGAAACGCGAACGACAACAAGCGCGTCTGGTGTTAAACGAGGTTTCCCGCAGACAACGCGCGCTTGCCCGAAGCCCCAGCCCGCTTCGCTTTGTGGAGAGATCTGGCGGCACAGAGCTGGAAACTTCTGATTATTCGTCACAGGACAAATGCCAGGCCCGTGAATATTTTGTGGCTATGTTTTTGTCTTGTCCAATTTCCTATATATCACAACTCATTTAGCAAATAAGCGCTCTTCTCCGACAGAGGCTAGCAACAATACCGTTTGTCTGTACGAGCCGTTGCGATATACGAACTTGGGACAAACCCCGCTTATCTCGTTTAACTCAGAAAACCAATGGGCAGCCAATTTATATTACAATTACCCGTCTATGTGCTCATTTCTGGGACGATACGGGCGCCTTGGAACCAAATTCTAGCCGCAGCTCCGGAGCCGATGAGGGTCTTCACCATCGGCTTCTCACGTGCACTGCCCTTGCCCTCCTGTGCTCTTTCCTCAGGGTTCGGATCACACTTCTTGGCTGTACCGAACTCTTGCTTGACGAGCTCGTAATGTTCATCTGACAATCTCCAGACTTCAAACATCTGGAAGTAGAGACCATCCTTCTGATCGTAGTGATACTTTCTGAAGAACTTCATGTGCCTCTCAACTTCTCTCTTGATGGCCCTAGCAGTGGACTCTGGTGCCTTGTCACCCATGACCAAGAGGTAGTCAGCCAATCCCTCCACAAGGAGTTGGATGAAGTACGATGGGTCCCTCCAGTAGCGTCTCTCGTGCTCGTTCCAGTCACGGCAGTAGATGGACTTGTTCTTGTTCGTGGCGGAGGCAGCAAGCTCATTGGCGTGGTGTCTCCACTTCTCATCCTGTGTGAACTCGTAAAGCAAGGAACAGGCACTCAATGCTGTACCAGTGTTGTAGGTCCACTTCATTCCGTTAGCACCATCACTGTTCTTGTCGATACCATCCAACACGGTGTACTCCTTCTTGTCGAGCAAGTGGTCCATCAACCAGTCCATACAGTCGGCAGCAAACTTGATGTAGACATTTGCCTCGTTTGGAATGAACTTTGCGAGTCGAAGGCATGCCAATGCAGTCTCGTTTGTGGAGATAGCACTGATATATGGCTTGTCTCTATGCCACAGGACACCACCTTGGATCTTTGCGCCCTTGTCCTTGTTCCACCCACCCATCAGATAGAGCACAAGCTCACGTCCGCGGTCCAAGTACTCCTTGTTCTGCGTAACCTCATATGCAGTGATCAATGCACTGGCCACTTGGGCATCATCATCGTAGTAGATGTCTCTGTTGCCGTTAAAGTTCTCCACAGCACAGTATCCTTTCAAATCTGGAGATCTGTAGCGGTACAACGCCTTCATGCAAGGATCGATGAGCGGGCCCAACTCCTGTGGGTAGATTCTGGCACCATCGACAACGGCCTGAGCTGCCACGGCAACGGACCAGACGTTGAATTTGTTCTCATCACCGTAGGTACCTGAACACTTCGGACGTGGAGACGTGAATGTGTCCTTCTGACTGTTCCAGAAGTGTTTCCAGAAGTTGACAACAACGGTGTACCCTTCAAGGTTTGGATTGGTCACTGGTGGATTGTCGATCATGATGTTTTTGTCCTCTGAAATTGATAGGCTATCGAATTGTCGTTTGCTCTCAGAGTATGCCTCGAGGTATGGGCAAAATGTCTTATTTTTATACGTCACAGCCTCCATCTCTTCATAGCCGCAAGTCATGTAATTGGCTCGTGGGTTTGCTGTCTTGTCCGGGGGAGGCGTGCGCATACCAAAAATAAGACAAATCTCCCCCTGGCACGTTTGCCGGCGGCTATGGTCAAAACGCGTAAGTGGAGCCATGAACATAAGACAAACAGACGGGAATTTACCCAGCTAATCACATTGCGGACAAACCAAAGCATGAGTGACAATTTGGACAGAGAGATCCGGACATTAAGAGGGACTGTCCAGTTGCTCAAGAGCATTGACGCCATGACGAAGAATCTAGTGAGGGATCTCGAGATCTCAAGCAAGAACCAGCAAGTTTTACAAAAATCGTGCAGCAAGTTGGAGAACGCCCTGAAATGACATCTATACAATCTTTCCCATCAACTGTTGTTCCTCGAACCCATCTTCGTTCTCACCGTTCGTCCACATCTCACCAACCTTGATCACGACACCTGTACACACGACAGAGATGAGGAAGACTTTATCAAACCAGTTGTCCACGATCACCATGTCCAACCCTGTGGTCAACATCATCTCGCTAAGTTTGGACTCGACGCTCGAAGTCAAGTTGGACTTCAATATGGTGATGGTTGCAAGAACGTAAATGCCCACCAACTGAGAAACGATGAGGTTCTTCACCACACTGACCGACTTCTGGTTCTTTGGAGACGATGTTGTTGACGAGCTCTCGAGCTTGCTGAGGTCGATAGGGAGGAATCTGTAGAGATGTGTCAATGTCATGAACACTCCGTTGAACGAACAGATGAAGAGAGCACCGGAGATGATGAAGCTGAACTGGTTCACGAGGACTTCTTCATCTTCCACAGCGTAGAACAGCTCAGCGATGTGTGAGAGGGTGAGCACGAGTGGGTCCGATTTGTTGGAATTGATGTCGTTGGACTTGAAGAGCTGGATTGTGCGGACGGTGAAGACTTGCAGGATCTTGAAGACACAGTACAATGAGATGATCTTGGATGCAGCGGATGTGACGGTGGCCTTGTAGGATGATGATGTGGATGCCTCGAGTTGTTGCTGAGCCTTGAGGAGCTTCACATAAATGTCATTCTTGATCATTTTGAGCGAGTTGATCTCCGCTTGTAGTGTGTTGGACTCTGAGGGTTTCATGAACTGGAGCCCAGTGATATCCATGAACGACGGTTTTCTTGCTCCAGCCAAATGCGTGTCCTTGTTTCTCTGCTTTGTCAACTCCAACTCCTTCGTCGTGATCATGTTTTCTGTGTTTTGTAATGACTTCTCCAACATTTGAACTCTGGACTGCGCCTCCTCCTTCGTCACTTTCCTCTGTGGACATAGGAGACCCCTGTAAAGGTAGTAGTACACGGTGGAGAATGAACCCACACCATTGAGGATGGCCATGAGCGTGACACCAATGATACTCAATCTCTGAACGTAGTACGACAAAAATCCAACATCAGCAACCACCGACAGGTCCGTGAGACGGTACGACTCGGACACAAGGAGAAGCCAGCCTCCCATGAGCGATAAGCTCACCATTATCTTTGTGTAATCCTTGTCAAGCACACGCGACTTGAACAGCTTGTTCACGATCAGATAGCACATCGATCCTGGCTGGATAAAGATGAGACATGTGACCATAGTGAGCAGGAGAAGCCCCCAGAACTGATGTACGCTCTCGTCGTCATTATCGTGGAAGTCCCTGTTGAGCTGAACAAGGATGAACTCGATGATAACGACTGTGGATGTGATTGTTGCCGTGAACGCCACACGAGCTATATGCTTCACGATCTCGACGTGTGTAGTGGTCTTGTGCACATCGTCGTCCGCTGTGGCGATGAGCTGGAGAAAGCCTGATGATGACGCCGTACGTAATAATGAGGGGATGGGATTAGACACGTTGTTGATGGACTCGAAGAGCTTGATGATGTGTAGCCAGGTGTACCGGTACGTGTAGTACGACACAGTGGCACTGGATATGAGGTAGAACAGAAGGGTGTACATGGTCTGTGTGCGGGTGTAGGGGGAGGCCGTTAGGAACAGTGTCAGGGGCCAGGGGCGCCATCGCACATGCTTTGTCCGTTGAACGGGCTGACGCGAGGGGCGTGCCCCGCTCAAGTCACATGACAAAGCACGTGACTACTTGATAAAATTTCCGCGAACACGTTTGATGGCGGGAGGAGAAGTCCAGAGATTGAACCACTGGACGCGTCGACCGCCCCTGGGTTTGAAACAACGTCCAGCGACGCCAACGCCAGGGTACACACACACGCAGATCTCGCACGGCACCCGGGGATGAGCGACAAGAGACCACACGAGAGCGAGTCGCCGGATGATTCGGGCCACTACTCGAAGCTGCCGAAGACGGACGAAGACGTTGTGCGCCAGGTGAACGGGAAGTGGGTTATCCCACCGGTGACGAAGGCACAGAGCACAGAGGCCAAGAGGTTCCTCAAGACACAGGGGATGGTGGCGTTCTTGGAGAAGTACTTACCCGAACTCCCCATGATCAAGGACCTGCTGCAAGCGACGGTGCTCTTGGGGTTCTTTCCGCACTCTTTGATCGAGACTACAGACCTGGATGACGAGAAGAACGTGATGAAGGCTGTGAGGGTGTTGCAGAAGGCGATGAACAAGACGATGTACACACGCTTGAGGAACCCAACGCTGAACACCCCGGAAAGCGCCATCGAGGCGATCAAGAACGCTAAGAAGATTCTCGTCCTCACTGGCGCGGGTATCTCCACGTCTTTGGGAATCCCAGATTTCAGATCTCCAAAGGGTCTCTACTCCCTCGTGGGGGACCTGGAGCTGGACGATCCACAACAGGTGTTTGACCTCGAGACGTTCCGCTCGGACCCGGATATCTTTTATCAGATTGCACACATGATGCTGCCTCCCAAGGGGATCTGGACGCCTACACATTCGTTCATCAAGCTGCTGAGCGATCAGGGCAAGCTCTTGAGGAACTACACACAGAACATTGATAACTTGGAGGGGGAGGTTGGTATCCCGAAGGAGAAGTTCATCCAGTGCCACGGCTCGTTTGCAACGGCTACTTGTCGTACTTGCAAGTTGAAGATTGCAGGTGAGAAAATCTTCGATATCGTGAAGAACAAGAAGTTGCCTCTTTGTGGGAGATGCAAGACGAGACGTAACGAGAAAATGGAGCGTGATGAGTACGTTGGCGATTACGGTCTGCTGAAGCCGGACATTACGTTCTTTGGCGAGGATTTACCCACGGATTTCCATGACAATGTGGAGCAGGATGCCCGTGATTGCGACTTGTTGATCTGTATCGGCACGTCGCTCAAGGTGGCACCTGTCTCGAACATTGTGAATATGGTGAAGGAGGATGTTCCACAGATCTTGATCAACAAGGACGATCTTTCACATGCCGAGTTTGACGTGACGTTCTTGGGGTACTGCGACGAGGCGGTGACGTATCTCTGTGATCGCATGGGATGGGAGTTGAAGCATGAGAAGGTGGAGGAGATCAAGAAGAACGGGCTCACGTTGATGGAGGTTGACGCTGATGTGGGGATCTACGAGGTGACGGCTGGGAAGTCGAGCTAGAATTTGTGTTTGTAACTACACCGAGGAGAATAGTAACGTTAACATTAAGAAAGCAAAGATACGTAATAAGTAAAAACACACATGTTCAGAATCCTTCCAGGGCCTTGATGGCCTTGTTCAATCTCTTGACACTCTCATCCCTTCTCTCGCCATCCACAATCATATCGGCCGTGAGTCTCGACAAGGAGTCCACCAACCTCTCGATGAGCTGCTTGTCCTGAGTCTCAAGGCCCAGACCTTGGAACTCCTGTCCGATCAAAGTGCCCTCCGTGGCCTGGAGCAGCGTGACGAGCGTGTCGTGGTTGAAATGTCCCTTCTTGAAGTTCTTCTTGGACTTCCGCTTCTTCTTCTTGATCTTCTTGTCCTCGTCCTCCGTGACGAACCCATCGCCCTCCACCACCTGTCTGCTTGCACCGCTCATGACCCTGTGTTCAGGGACCGGTGGAGGAGGCAGCGGACGTGGCTGCGATGTGTTTCTCTGCTGCTCAGAGATGTTCATGGAGCTATTGATCTCCTCCACGAGGCCCTCGATGCCCTGAATGTCCTCCGACTTGGTGCGTCTCGAGTGCTTCTCGTACTCCAGCACAGCGTTCATAGGCGACTTCATACCGATGGCAGAGACCGGTCTCCGTGGCGAGCGGGATGGGATCGCTGGGTCGATCGTTGTGAGGGACTCCTTCTCGATTGGCTGCAGAGTGTGCTCTTTCTTCGTGTTCAAAGGCCCCACGTCAAAGTCGAAGGAGTCGACGGACTGTGATGGCTGGTGTGCCTTCTCATCCTCTTCTTTGATCACAGGCTCCTGTTGTTCGTACTGGAAGTCCTTCCCGGAGTAGCTCGAGAGAGGGTAGCTGTCTGAGCCGGAGCCGGAGTTGGTGTTTGTTGTGGAAGACTCATTGGACTTGGTCTTTGCATGTCTCTTGGACGAGGCCCGAGAGATCTTGACGATGGATGGTCTGGCTGCTGGCTGCTCGACAGGGTTCGCCTCGTGGATGGAGGCTGCGTATTCGGAGATCATCGATCTTCTGTTCATCATCAGATCCGTTGGCGAGGCCGGTGGCTTCTCGAAGGCAAAGTCATCGTCTGGAGGTGTCACAATGACTGTGTCTGACTGTTGTTGCTGTTGTTGATCCGGGGTGGCGTGCTCTTGTGGAGAGATGGAGCTTCGCTGGGAGTGCGTGTTGGACTTGTTGGCGATGAAGTCGTCGGCGTCCTCGTAGTCGTCCTCGTTGGTGGTGACCGAGGCGGGCTCTGCCTGCTCTGCGTTGTCTGCTGAGCTTTCCTGTTTGTACGCATTCATCATCTCCTCGAGACGGCTGCGGTCCTCTTCTGCGCCCTGTTGGAAGCTGTTGAGAGCGGAGTTGCGCTTACTTTGGAGCAGGAGATCCGACGTCGTGGAGGACACGATGCTCGGCTGTGGCGAGTGCTGCATCTCCATTGGATGTTTCACAGGCCTTTCTGTTGTTGTTGTCCTTGAAAGAAGTGGTTCCAGGACCAGCAGAGCCTAAAATTAGGGGCCCTCAGCTTTTTGATGAGGTCTCCCGGGGGACGCAATCAATTTTCCCGATCGGGAAAAAAGTAAACAATCAAAACCACCACCGTCGCGGGCGCTGTGTTCGCTGCGTGGAACGTTCGGTGATGGGATGAGAAAGCGATCAGGTGCTCTACTGGTGGTGAGTATATCGGTAAATCAATATTGTCATTGGGTCCAGCGAAGTCACCGGGCCCTTCAGGAGTACTTATACAAATGGGGTATCAAAACGTCAACAGTGGGTGATATCTCGGGTTTTAGTGGGCACCACCGAATTTGGAAGTACCGCGAAAATACCCCTTTTGGAAGTTATAGTCAGCGAATAACACATGGGCCACAAAGGGTAGAATCAAAAAAGCACCCAGCAACTGACGGCCTTCGAAGTCAAAAGCCAGTGCTGAGAAGTCGTGAGGGGAAGGGACAAGAAGGGCAAACGTCATAAAATCAGAACAAAGCAGCAGAGATAGCCAACGTGAACAAAGTGAAAATCCAGCTCTTCGAAACGGTGGAGGCAGCACCCTCCATGACACTAACCTCAGAAGCAGAGGTGGTGACAGCAGAAGTGGAGCCAGAAGGAGCAGAGGTTTCACCAGCAGTAGTGATAGCAGCAGTAGCAGCAGTACCCTCAGCGGTGCTCACCACGGTGGAGGCAATCACAGTGGATCCCTCAGAGATGGTGGTGTAGTAAGAGACAACCTCAACCACGGTGGTGTCAGCGTTGGAGGAGACAACGGTGGTGACAGAAGCAGCCTTCGTAGAAACAGTCCCTGTAACAACGGTGGTGACAGAGGCAGCAGTCTTGGTGGAAGCAGCCTTAGTAGAACCAGCCTTAGTCGTGGCAGCCTCAGTGGTAGCAACCTTCGTGGAAGCGGCCTTAGTGGAAACAGCCTTGGTGGAAGCAGCCTTAGTGGTAGCAGTAGCCTCAGAAGTCTCAGTGGTGAGTGGACAGTACGTGGTGTACCCAGTGACAACACCACCCTCAGTGGTAGACACAACGGTGACACCAGTGGTGACAGCCTTAGTGGTACAAGAGCCAGCAGAGCAAGAAGTCACAGTAACCACCGTGGTAGAAGGCTCAGGCTTCTCAGTGGTGGTCAATGGGCAGTACGTGGTGTACTCAGTGACGACACCGGCAGAAGTCGTGGTGACAACAGTGATACCGGTGGTGACTGCGGTCTCAGAACAAGCGTTGTTGGAACAGGAAGTGATGGTAACCACAGTGGTGGAGGCACCGGAACCAAGCTCAGAAGTCGTAGTGGCGGTGACGTACTCACCAGCAGAGTTGGTGGTGAGGTACTCAGACACAACACCAGTCTCAACAGAACCGTCAGCATCAGTGTAAGTGGTCAAGTAAGGAGTGGCAACAGACTCAGCCAACGTGGTTGTACCAGTAACGTACTCACCGGCGGAGTTCGTGGTCAAGTACTCAGAGACAACACCGGTAACGACGTCTCCATCGGAGTCAGTGTATGTGGTCAAGTATGGAGTGTCCAAGGACCCACCAAGAGTAGTAGTGCCCGTGACGAACTCACCGTCAGAGTTGGTGGTCAAGTACTCGGACACAATGCCAGTCTCAACAGAACCATCGGAATCAGTGTAAGTTGTCAAGTATGGAGTGTCCAAGGACCCACCAAGAGTAGTAGTGCCCGTGACGAACTCACCGTCAGAGTTGGTAGTCAAGTACTCAGACACAACGCCAGTAGCGACATAACCATCAGAGTCAGTGTAGGTGGTCACATAAGCAGGGGCCAAAGACTCAGCCAAAGTGGTTGTACCAGTGACAATATCACCAGCGGAGTCCGTAGTCAAGTACTCAGAGACAATGCCAGTCTCAACAGAACCATCCGACTCAGTGTATGTGGTCAAGTATGGAGTGGCCAAGGACTCGGCAAGAGTAGTCGTACCAGTGACGTAGTCACCGTCGGAGTCAGTGGTCAAGTACTCAGAGACAACACCAGTAACAACGTCTCCATCGGAATCAGTGTAGGTAGTCACGTACGGAGTGGCAACAGACTCACCCAAAGTGGTTGTTCCAGTGATGTAGTCACCGTCAGAGTTTGTAGTCAAGTACTCAGACACAACACCGGTGACAACGTCACCATCAGCGTCAGTGTAGGTAGTCAAGTATGGTGTAGCGACAGACTCCACGATGGTAGTAGATCCAGTGACCAAAGAGCCAGCAGAGTCGGTGGTTGGGTAGTAGGACACAACAGCGGTCTCAGTCTCACCATCAGCGTCGGTGTAAGTGGTGGTGAAAGGCTCTGGGACAGTCTCGGCAATGGTTGTAGTGCCAGTGACGTAGTCACCGTCTGAGTCAGTCGTCAAGTACTCAGAGACAACACCGGTGATGGTCTCCCCGTCAGAGGTGTAGACAGTGGTGTATGGCTCACTGACAGACTCAACAGAAGTGGTAGTAGCTGTGATGAAGTCACCATCGGAGTCGGTGGTCAAGTACTCGGAGACAATAGCAGTCACCAAGTCACCGTCAGAGTCGGTGTACGAGGTGGTGTAGGCAGGGGCAACAGTCTCAGCGATGGTGGTTGTACCAGTGACCAAGGAGCCAGCAGAATCCGTAGTTGGGTAGTACGAGACAACACCGGTGATGGTGTCACCATCAGCATCAGTGTATGTGGTGGTGTAAGCCTCTGGAACAGTCTCAGCAATGGTTGTGGTACCAGTGGACAAGTCACCGTCAGAATCCGTGGTCAAGTACTCAGACACAACACCGGTGATGGTGGAAGAGCCGGAGGTGTAGACAGTGGTGTATGGCTCGGAAACACTTCCAACAGAAGTAGTCGTACCGGTCACAAAGTCACCATCAGAGTCGGTAGTCAAGTACTCAGAAACAACGGCAGTGTAGGTCTCATCACCAGAAGTGTAGGTGGTAGTGTAAGCATCAGCCACAGTCTCAGCAATGGTAGTGGTACCAGTAACCAAGGAGCCAGCGGAGTCTGTGGTTGGGTAGTAAGACACCACAGCGGTTTCTGTCTCGCCGTCTGAGTTGGTGAAAGATGTGGTGTAGGCCTCTGGGACAGTCTCGGCAACCGTGGTGGTGCCAGTGGACAAGTCACCATCTGAATCAGTGGTCAAGTACTCAGAGACAACTCCAGTCACAGTGGAAGAGCCAGAGGTGTAGGTGGTGGTGTATGGCTCAGCAACGGTTCCAACAGAAGTGGTGGTTGAAGTCACGTAGTCACCGTCAGAGTCAGTGGTCAAGTACTCAGACACAACAGCAGTCTCAGTCTCACCAGAGGAAGAGTCCACGAAGGTGGTGGTGTAAGGCTCAGCGAGTGTGAGCTCCACGGTGGTTGTACCTGTGGCCAAGGAACCGGCAGAGTCAGTGGTTGGGTAGTACGAGACAACTCCAGTCTCGGTGGTGCCATCAGTGACAATCGTGGTGGTGTAAGCCTCTGGCAACGTCTCTGGGATGGTGGTTGTTCCAGTACCCACAGAACCATCAGTAGCAGTGGTTGGGTAGTAAGAGACAACACCGGTCTCGGTCTCACCGTCAGAGTCTGTGAAGGTGGTGGTGTAGGCAGAGACAGAAGAGTAGTAGTCAGCGTCGGAGGTGATGGTGGCAGAGAGGTCGAACGAAGTTGTGGCTCTGATCTTGAGTCTCAACTTCTTGCCGTCTGGAGTGGTGATCTCCACAGTGGCATCACAGCCGTATGGAGCTGCACCAGTGGCAGAGCCAGTGAGAGTGATGGTCAGATCAGAAGAGGAGTCAACTGGGCTGTCGTACTCAGCAGTGAAAGTGGAACCGCTGGCGGAAACGGTACCTTCAACTTCCTCACCGTCAACAGCAAAGACACCAGACTCAAAGTTGTGCAAGGAGCCAGAGTTGTCACCGGTAACGACAACAGAGGTCCAGTCCATGCCTGGGATCGTGATGACCCACTGTGGCTGTCCAGAGACGAGAGAACCAGTGATGGTTGGTGTTGCCACAGCACTGGCGGAGGCAGAAGAGGAGGAGGCAGAGGATGAGACAGAAGAAGCCTCAGACGAGGAAGCACCAGAAGAGGAAGTCTCGGAGCTGGAAGATGGCGAAGCAGACAACCCAGAGGAAGACGACTCCACAGCAGACGAGGATGAAGCTTCAGAGGACCCAGATGTAGAAGAGGAGGCAGCACCGGAGCTGGAAGATGCAGCAGAGGAAGACTCAGCAGCAGAAGAGGACTCAGTCTCGGAAGAGGAAGCACTCGAAGAGGAAGCCTCAGTAGAAGAAGCAGCAGAAGAGGAAGGCTCAGTGGAGGAAGCCCCGGAAGTAGCTGAAGATGAAGCCTCAGAGGAAGATGCCTCAGCGGAAGAAGAGCCAGCAGAAGAGGATCCAGCAGTCGAAGACGAAGATGACTCAGCAGCCGATGATGAAGCCTCTGTCGACGAAGAACCAGCAGAAGAGGAGGACTCCAAAGAAGAAGATGCCTCTGCCGAAGAGGAAGCGGCAGATGAAGCAGCAGATGAAGCAGCAGACGAGGCAGCAGAAGAGGCAGCAGAGGAGGCAGCAGAGGAGCTGACAACCGAGGAGCTGGACTCAGTAGCAGAAGAAGACTCAGCGGCAGAAGAGGCCACGGAGGAGGATCCAGCAGAGGAGGACTCAGAAGCCGAAGATGAGACAGCGGCAGAAGAGGACTCAGCAGCGGAAGAGCTGGTCTCAGCAGAAGACGACGACTCTGCAGTAGAGGAGCTAGCCTCAGAGGAGGAAGATGTCACGGCAGAAGAGGACTCAGCTGCAGAAGAGCTTGCCACAGAGGAACTTGCGGCAGAAGAGCTTGCAGAGGAAGAGCTAGCCACAGCAGACGACGACTCAGCAGCAGAGGAAGAGCTTGCAACAGAAGAACTGGCCACAGAAGAGCTTGCAGCAGAGGAGCTTGCAGCAGAAGAGCTTGAGGCAGAAGAGCTTGCAGCAGAGGAAGACTCAGCAGCAGAAGAGCTCGACGACTCAGAAGAAGAAGAAGAAGAAGAAGAGATCTCAGAAGAGGAAGAAACCTCCGAAGAAGACGAAATCTCAGAAGAGGAAGAAGAGAACTCAGAAGAAGAAGACATCTCAGAAGAACTCGACTGCTCAATGACAACCTGCTTAATCAAGATAAAACCCAACTGATCAATCTCATCACCGGACTCACCGTAGAACCCAGAAATGGACCAACCATCAGGGGCAGTGACAGTCTCACAGTCTTCGGAGATGGTACCGGCGGAGATGGAGTTACCAGCAGAGGTGTTAGCAGAGATGTACACGATTCTCAGAGTGTCAGTGTCGCCGTTCTTGTAACCGGAACAGAAGACCGAGGAGGTCCACCACTCGTCAGCGGCCAAAGTGAGGTTGTTGTCCGTACCACCTGTTCCACCGTGGCGGAGCTCAGTGCCGTCCGAGAGAGTGAGACCCAAGGCGTCGACACGCTCGCCACCTCTGAGGGTGAGGTGTGTGGTCTTGATACCGGTGGAAACGTAGGAGATATCGTTGAAGAAGGTGGAGTAGTCACCACCGACAATGTCAGAGGTACGGATCTCGTCGGAGATGGTGTACTGGAAGCCGACCTGGACTGGGTTGTCAACGGAGAGGTAGGTGTTCTTGTAGACGTAGTCGTCAATTGGGTAGGAGAACGAAGTGGCAGTGAGTGTCAGTGCGGCGGAACCTCTGTAGAAGACCTTGGTGGAGGACTCACAGGTGGTGTTGCCCGCTGGGACGGCACATGTGGCTGCGTTGGTTGGAGCGGTGCCGCCATAGATGAGCTCGGCCCAAGCGTCGGTGAGGCCGTTCTGGTCAGTGAGTGGGGAGAGGTCGTCGGAAGGTCTGAGGTAGAGAGCGTTGGTCATACCGAACACAATGACAGGCTCGTCGTACGTGTTGGTGTCGATCCAGTCGGCGAGCTGCTGAATGTTGGCGTTTCTGGCGTCGTAGTCGTCGGCAAGAACACCCTCATCGGCGTACAAGTTGATCATGGTGATGTAGACACCTTCCTCGAGGTGGACCTTCATGGAGGAGAAGCCGTGCTTTGGGGTTCTAAGCAGGAATGTGCAGTCCTCGTCGTAGCAGTCGTCCCATGTGACACGGTTGAAGTTGATCCACTCGTAGTTGGACATGGTGTCGAGACCGTCTCCAGAGGAGCCATCGTCCTCGGTCTGGAACTCGTGGGTGTCGTAGTCGTAGATGGTGTCGATGGTGCTCTGATCGTTCTGGATGTTGATCACGTCGAGGTCGTTGAGGTAGAGCGAGAAGCGTTGACCAATTTGGCCGGCAGCAGTGGTGTCGGAGAGGTCGCTGTCGTCAGACTGAGCCACGTTGTACGAGATGATGTTAAAGGTTCCATCAGCCAGGACCCTGGAGGCCAGCAGCAGCAGGGCTTGGGTGATCCCGAGCGGTCTCATGATCGGTTCTTGTGTAGAGAGAGAAAGGGAGAGAAACCGGGGAATCTGGAGAAGACAGAGAGAGGAACATCAAGGGCTTAAATACACCAGAAGAGAGAGGACAGCGAGAAACAGCCCTTCGGAACAACGACCGCAGGGTATGTACGAAACCGATGGATGTCGAAGAGAAGGACAAGGACAAGATGAGTCTGCACGGCCCTGGCAAGGATCGTGCCTCCGTCAAAACAAACACAGACGCCTCAAGTTCCAAATCGGTCAGGGAGCCCACCCCAAAACGGGCAGCCAGGCGAGCATCCGACCTGTCTTGGGCATCGTGGCAGCCTTAGCTAAAGCAGAGAAACGCGCCCATCCCTGCTCCCTGCCCTCTGGAAGAGACGCAAATGCGCGAGGTTCCCAGATTTGGAGAGATTTGACGTGGGATGTGCAGTAGGTCCGTGCACGAGCCCCCGATGCTTTGGGCGCACGCGGATGCGGTTGTTCTGTACGCACCACGGGGCCGACCCTGAGATGGGTGAAAGCGCCAAAGAGGCGGGGACCTGCTTCGTATTTGTCCCTTTGTTCGTTGCCCGTGGCGGTGGTGGCCATAGGCTGAGCCCACCCCTGACCATCACCGCCGTTGTCCCCCGATGGCCCCTTGATTTGGCCGACTCGGCGAGCTTTTACCCGGGCACTAAAAAAACCGAAGAGCCGCCAAAGAAAAGATCTGCCTGCATCGAGATCTCTCGTTTCTATGGTGACGGGGGGTGCGCCATCTTGTTCCGGAGGGCCCGCTCTTCAGGTCCGTGTGGTCGAAAGCTTTGCTTGGAGATGCGTGCAGCCGAGGTTCTTGTTTACCGTTTCGGATAGCGTCGGCGAGAAGCTCTTTGTTGAAACGACGTCGAACGCGTGCGTCCTGCAGCGACGCGTCCGCGAATCACGAGCCAAGGCCTTCCCGTATGCCTCCCTATGTATGCTGTCAACGCCGGGACCAGGTTCCTATCGCATCCGAATGTATTGTTTCCCCAACTCTGAGTCCTCCGTCCTCCCCATTGGAGAGACCCCGCCGGTGTTAAGTGCCGTACAAGCCAGACACGCAGCAGCACAGGCAGTAGCATGTGAGAGAGAGACTAGTGATGACCAGCCACCATGAGCATCCGGAAAAGCAACCAAGGACAAGCACTCTTTGTCAACATGAGTAATGAAAGCTACTGTCTTTTAGATTACTCGTACACTGGGGAGTACTACATAGCTGTCTAAGTTCAGCGGAGAGCGGATATGATAAAGCAAAAGGATCAAGCTGGTCTCCGTTTCATGTAAGGTGTGAACATCGACAGTGTCCCTTCATTAGCTGGAAGACTACCTCTATGGCTCTTTCAATTGTCCTGGTGACATTGCTGAGCCGCATTCAATACTTGGGCAGCCGGGGCAAATGCTGGATTTAGCGTAACCAAATGGGAAGAGCGGTACCGTGTTAGTGGCAGCCTTTCGATAACACTAATTTCACTCACTAACGGAACCGTTGGTAGAGACAGGGAACTCCCTACTTCGGCAACGGGGCAGTACGGATCTCAGCTTGTATGCAAATGGAGTCAACAACTAGATCTGACATGAATCAAGCGTCTCGCTACGGACCATAGTTGAGCCTGTAGTAGACAATCTATGTGTACGGAAGAGTCGATACGAGCTGAAGTGCACTTACAGAAGAGAAGTGGAGTAGTCGTCAACAGCATCGCCAAGCTTAGCGTCTTTGTCATGTGGTCAATCACGTGATAAAAGCACAAGCGCTGAACCTTTTTGTCACATGACCAGTCACGTGATATTGACACAGACGTCTTGGACGGCATCCCGTGAAAAGTCAGGAGGGACAACAATCTGCGTAGACGGTGTACCGGATACGTGTGATGTGAACAACACACATCGGCTGAGGCCATTGGGCCAACACTCAGAGTTAATCTGGGGACACGGGTGATGCGCCTGGGCTTGAGTGTTTGGAAAGTAGTAATTTCCACCCGGACACCACAATTCCCCGTCACGTGATTTAGTGCGTATCACGTGATTTTATTGGTGTCCGGATGTTAAGTCGGTGGCCCAACCGTACGTTCTGAAATTTACGCCTGGATGGCTTTATGGGCGTAGACTTCAGCACAGCACAAGCCTTCGGCTCGGCCCGTGCCTGGTGTACACGTCCCGTAGCTCGTGCCCCGCCTTGTGGCCGCGCAATCAAAAAATCACACAGAAGTCCTACTAGCTCTAGCGTTCTTCACACCTCTGTCACCTCACAGATAAAGTCTCCAATTCCAACCAGTGCACTGGTGACTGGTGACTGGATTACATTATTATGCAGCTTCGTGACATTGGCTCTGTCCCTTAACAATGATCGGACGCTTTGCGACTCAGGATCCCCTCTGTTGTTCACAGGTTTATTGTCACCATCAAAATATGAATGTGTTGTGTTGTCTCCCCCATCTAAGCTTACTGTGATTTCTGTATTCACATTGATCAGTTCTGACATTGTCTGAGTCTTCCAGTTCACTCCCTGAGTGTCCAGCGAGGCCATACGCTTGCACTGCTGGCGCCCCCAGTGCACGGGGCCGCTGGTAATTCTGATCCACGGGGATCTGTGCTGCACCGCAGCTCGAGGTCTTTGAAGGATAAGGCCCTAAGTTTGGTCTACTG
>JAJMKQ010000252.1:0-99170 GCA_030569395.1 Petasospora rhodanensis
TTCCATTTCGTCCAAGCTGGGGTTGTAGACTTCTTTGATCTCAAGATACTGCAAGTGCTTGAGCTCCAGGCCAATGAAAGCTTGTGGAAAAATACCCCTCAGAGATCTGGAATTGCCAGCAGTGACGCTAAGACTGAATTTCTCGATTCT
Organism: Petasospora rhodanensis; assembly: GCA_030569395.1. Lineage (NCBI taxonomy): Eukaryota > Fungi > Ascomycota > Saccharomycetes > Phaffomycetales > Wickerhamomycetaceae > Petasospora > Petasospora rhodanensis. Next base: position 151 of record JAJMKQ010000252.1, read on the forward strand.
CTTCCACATAGACCTGTCAAACAAGCCGAATGCAGTAGCATTGAGGCCTTCTTTGTCATGCAAATGCAACTCGAGATCTCTCAATAGTGGGACAATAATGCGGACGCCATTACCTCCAGGAGGTTCAATCAAGGTCAAATTCAAGCTCTTCAATTTCGGAGCGCTGAAACCATAAACCAAGGTGCTCAAGGAGAGTTCAACAAGCAGGGGAAGTTGTACGAGCTGGCGATTGTTCACGTTCATGGTCAAGCCCTCAGCGCCTTTCAACAGCAAGAACTTGAGGCTTGAAAGCTTTGCAAAAGACGTTAACGAGCTGGGCATCTGGAAGGACGACATCCAGACCAAGTTTGGTGTGTTGAAGTGAAGGAAGAGCTCGGCCATGTCATCTCTTCTGTTCCGAGGTGGCCGGTACAGCCCCGTATCAAGCACGCGAGTCAACAAGGGCGCAGTGAGGCCAGCTCTGAATCTCAAGGAGTGCGCCTTTGAACTGATGTTCCAAACCACGTTGTCAATGGTATCGACAGACCGGAAGTAGTAGTGATGATCAAAGACCGGAGGTAACTGACCATTCAAGATCCATGCCTCATCGTTGGCATCTTCAAACAACGTATGATCAAGGAAGCGTGTGGTGGGTTCTTCCCAATTAGCGACACGTACTCTTTGGGGGACGCCAGTGGTGGTGTAAATGAAAGCCGTACGCGGCAAGTCCCTCTGGGTGCTTGTGATGACTCTGATGACAATGATGTGCAAGCCTTTCGCTTCAAACTCTCTTTCATACCACGCGTTGAACTCCTCGAGAGAAATGCCGCCCTGTTTGAAGATGATGAGCTTGGGTATTGGAGCACTGAAAACACCGGGACTAGCGTCTGCGAGAAGTTGGGATGTTGGTCCATCGCTGCCGCTGTACACCACCGTGGACTCCTTCACGATCTTGAGGAAGATCTTGCACACGCGGCAAAGGCGCACGTATTCGACCGCGTTGTGTTGACGTGCGTTCTCGAAGACGTTGATGAGGACCTCGACGGGGAGGAAGCAAGTGATGGACATAGGATGGGACCACCCGCCGGCGTGGGATGTGAGAGTGGGCGGCTATCCCGTGTGTGGTGTGGAGAAGGGGAAGTGGTGATCTGCCGCCCTAAATAGTAATAGCCGCCGGATCGAACACAAAAAGCAGGGGAGGGTTACCATCTTTGGAGATCTATGACATTGTAGAGCACAGCGCGCTTCACAAGGAGGTGTATGGTGAGCGAGCTTGGATACATGAGTCCTCTTGTGGGGTTCAATCTGTGGAGCAAAGACGCGCCAGCGGCTGCGATCTCGCACCACACCATGGTTTTCACGCCTGTGTATCGCCATTTAACATCGTCCATGACTAATTCCCATTCCGTGTGCTCTAACCGGTAGCAATAGAATCGATGGTCGATGTACTATTGTACGATCGATGTATGGTCGATGTATGGGGCGTGTCATGGCTGGTGTATGGCGGTGTATGGCTATGGTGTATGGCTGGGGTGTATGGCTTTGGTGTACGGCGCGCATACATCTTCGTGTATGGCAACACCTCTCCTGAAGCAGAATTATGGAAGTACTCTGATGCATATAAAACTCATCTACACTCCCTTTTCGTACCTTATTACATGCACTAGAGCAAAAATATGTATGTGTGTGAATACAAAGTTCACATGATATCACTCAAAACAAGTCGCTGTGGCGCCTTCTTCCAAATTTCCTAATCGGGTGGTTTTCTGTGAAGCTGCTGGCGCTCTCAAACATGAGCGAGAAACAACGGCTTCTCCTCTTCTCCACCGCCACCGCAGCCAAACACCAAACGCACAGACCACACACAATGTCACAACGAACTCTCAAGGAAGTTTTTGACGAGTGTCGCACCGAGTTCCAAAATATTCAGCACAGCCCTGAGCGCCGGGATGCGGAGTCTTTCCAGAGTCGCTTGGGTAAGGTGATCCAACAATGGATCGAGCTCAAGAGCAGCATCACCCGTCGTGGGATCTTCTCGACGAATGAGTCGATTGATGATGTCAACACCACTGAGATCAAGTATCTGTCTACGGACTACTACCTCGCCCAGCTTTACTGTGAGCTCAATGCCCCTTCGAAGACGATGAACTTGAAGAAGAGCATCCTGTGCTACATCCACTTCCTCACAAACCTGGACAATTACGGGTTGTTGGACAAGAGACAACAGGAGAAGTACGAGAAGGTGAAGGAGACGCCGTTCTCAATGATCGATGAGGGTCCAGCTATGGCAAGACGCGATGAGAAGATTGCAAACTTCAAGATGGAGAGACAGCTGACTACGAAGCTCCAACAGCTCGAGAGACTCGAAAACGACGATAACGAGTTCCACAACGCCGACGATGAAGAAGTACGCTCATTATACTTGGACCAGTTGAAACTGTTCACGATCAAGGCATTCGACAGCATCAGAATGCTCAATCAGGAGATGGAGATGTTGGCCAACATGCCCGAGATGCCCAAGATTCAGGAAGTTGACGAAAGGGAGAAGCAGAGGGAGGATCCTACAAAGTTTACGGAGAAGCTTGAGTTCAAGAACGAGGAGGTGTTATCCAAAGAGGGCAAGATCATGAGACCGTTCACTTTGGTGAAGAGAGAGGATCTCAAGAAAAAGGTGTTTGGAACCGGTCAGTACTTGCCTACCGTCACCGTGGAGGAGTTTTTGGAGCAGGAGCTCGCCAATGGTGGGATGATCACTGGAGGCGGCAACGATGGGCCAGATGAGTCCAGTGACGAGGATGACGAGGAGAGAGCTGACAGAGAGACGTACAAGGCCAGACAGTGGGACGATTTCACCGAGGCTAACGCCAAGGGCAGTGGTAATACGATGAATAGGGGTTGATGTATACGAATTGAATGACCATCTACAGAACATATCCTTGTAAAGCTCTTTATTCGTTGTTAGTAGATGCTCAAGGTGGTGCAACACATCAACACATTGTAGGAAAGTGGAAGTAAGAATCAGCCTGACATGCAAATCTAGGGTAAGTTTTTTAATCATTCGAGTTCATGAAGACTAATCGGTTGTGGATCATCATTGTAAGCTTCCAAACGTCCAACAACGTGGGTCAAGTGTGTTAAGGAGGGATACGTACTGTGTGTATAGTTAGTATGCTTGGTCGATGTCACGACTTCAGACAACCAAGAGCATTCAAACCAATTGTCAGCACCACGCCCTGTCAGGGGCGGATTATCATCAAAGCCTTCTCCTAACGGGGAGAAGACGCAGTTGACCGTCGTGAAAAAAGTGGTAAGTCATCATAAACTGGCAGCTCGTGGTTGGCGTCTGGAGGAGAAGGAAATTGGAAACTCACCTTAAAAACCCAAAGGACAGCTCATTGGATTTGACAGACATCAGACTGGAAATAATGTATCTTCAAATAAAAATCAGATATATGCTTGTCTTAATTTATTTCTGATCATCCTCTGTCAAGTCAAAACGAATGGGAAAAGAACTCTCTTCCATCTGTTGTATTTGTTAGTACTCATCCTGGGAACCATCCACAGAAACCCAGAAGTGACAAGGGCAACAGAACACAATCGGTATCAGCAAAGCATGAATGGTATTAAAATAGTGTTGTCATCAGCAGGAAACCTGAAATCTGACTCGTCATCTAAAAGGTTCATCACTCAAGATTGTAGTCTGTTGTCACTTCAGTCTGTATTGAAAAATGTTGTAGTACTCACCCTCTTCGTTTGGAGACAAGGATCAGTTGCGTGGGTTTTCTAGGCCCACATAAAAAGCATGTCACTCACAACGTTGTTCAGTGCCCAGTGCTATGGATCATCATTTCCAAGTCTGTTGGTTGATCGATCATAAAGAAGGATCGCCTTGCTTGAGTTAGTCACTGGTCCAAAAAGGACCCTTCATCTCTCAAGAGATACAACCAAAGGTGTACAAATCAGTTAGAGCAAAACGTTATCCATCACAAAGAATCAGCCAGTAATTCCAGCTTTAGTTTTTTTCAGTCATCATATGAGTCCATGGGAAGCCAATGTTCGGTGTATCACTTGGAGGAAAGAAGAGAAGTAAAAGAAAAAAGACATACCATAAACGGAGCGGAGGAAAACTCAACACGTACTCGGATAGAATACCTCTGTATTCCTTGTAACTGCCATGCCACTCCTCAACAGCAAGCCTTCTCCAAGCTCAGTGTCAGAAAGCCATGCATGAAAGGTACGATCATTCAATAGTCACATACTCTAGTTTGAAAATTTTTCATTTGGGTCATCATGTTGAGCGGAGAAGGCCGTGTGCGTGGAGAAGACACGCACAGTTGTCCGGATACGTGTGTGTTTTCCTCGGTGTTTGTTCTTGTTGTTGGTGCTGGTGCTTCTGGTGTTGGAGAAAGAACAAAGCTCGAAAATTTTTCAGGGCTTCGAAGAGCACCGCGAAACACCGCTCGACGTCGACCACAAAGCCGGGTAAATTAGGGCAGCGCGCGCCGCCAATGGTGTCCGGGTGTGCGCATCACCAAAAATTCGAGGGCAGCAGCAGCGCAGAAACCACAACAAACAGCGTCGCCAGATCCACTGCCCAATCGCAATTGCCCACCGGCTCCACATTCTACAGATGCCAGTGTCCACACACACCCGCCGCGCAGTGGCTCATGCGAAGTCACCGCTGCTTGAAGTGGCCGTTGCCCGCCACCTATGGAGCTCCTCGAGAGTCAAGCTCGATTCCACACCGACGGACCCAGAGCTCGCCTTCAAGCTCGGCCTAACCACACACAAGACGGATGTTGTCGAACTACGCGGAGACGCGTTCCCAAGTAAGATCAACTACCGGGTCTTCAACGACGGGTTCTCGATACTGCTGTCCCCAGTGCTGCTCAACAACGGCTTTGACCATCTCCAGCTAAGGGACATCAAGATCGACCTTCCGGACAAGATCAGATCCAAGGAATGTCTCACCATCACACAGTTCACATCGAAAGACGAGCCTGCGCTACTGCTCGACTGCATCACCGACACCGGCGCGCTGATCACCATCATCGTCAAGCTCGTGGAGTTCATCATCCAGCCAACGACCACAATGTCCACAGACAACTCACAGGACTGGTCCAAGATCTCACAGCCCTACGGATTCGACGTCAGAAAACCACACATGCTCTACTCTTTGGGACCGGACTACCTTGTCGTGCTCCTCAGAGATGGAGGGATCATTGGATTGCAGAGAGACGCCCAGTTCAACACGGAACCCGTGATCTTCAACGACAACTCCTACCTCGAGAGTCTGGGACAACTGTTCAGACCTTGGGCCAAACAACACACGTTCCACGGAGCAGACAAGGACCTGTCGCTCAAGACTGTGATTGATGTCATCAGATACGGAGACTTCCTCATCACAGTGACGATCAACAGAAACTTGAGAATCTGGTCCATCTCCAAACAGACGCTGGTGTTGGAAGAGGATCTCGCAACTTTCCTCACCGTTGGATCTGTCACGAGTCAGAGGGAGTACTTGGACCCAACCCCGACAAAGATGCTGGATATCCTCAGCACAGACTCGACACAGTACCTCACCATCTTCCTCCCCTTTGGCAACGGCGTGTTCAAGATGTTCAAGCTCGCACAGGGTGATGAGTTTGATGTCATCGATTTGGGTAAGAAGTATGAGTTCGCTGCCAGCTTGCCCGACTCCAACTCGATCTGGCTCGTTGGTGATTTCCAGTTGATCAAGGAGGGCGAGGATCTCGTGCTGTGGGTGTTGTGGAAGAGTAACACATCTTCGTTCATCCAACAGATTGTTCGTCGTGACAATGGCGATGAGGTTGCTGAATGGTGTACTGTCCATGACTCTGCCATCACAGTGGTGAGAAGTCCAGGTGAGAGCTGCTCAGATTACTACTTGAGAAAGTTCTTCCAGAGTGGGGTTTACTCCAAGAGGATCCTTGAGACTGCGCTGCCAATCTTCCAGACCCACTTTCTTGGTGGCGTACAGACCGAATTGGAAGGGTTGTCGTTGTTTGAAAAGGTGACCAAGACTTTGAGTAAAGGGTTGCAGTACAGCGATCACTTTGAAGTCATTTTGGAGAGGCAGTTTCAGAGATTTGACAGTTTGTGCATCGAGTTCAAAAAGCACGCGGATGAACCGTTGAAGTTGCATTTGGACTCCGAGTCTGGTCTTTTGATTGTGATTAACCGTTCCGAGTTCTCCTTCGTGAGACCTTGCTCGCCTTTGGAGTCGCTGGACCACAACAAGACTTTGAAAGTTGATTCTTTGCCCGGGTTGTCCCATGTGGGCGATCATCTCAAGTTCCTCAGCATCATCTCGGACTTCAAGGATTCGTTGTCCAATGACGTCTTTGCCAATGTCCGTTCTGCCGTTTTGAGAATGTCCAACCATGGCCAGTCCAGCACAGACGCGGTGTTGGCCTCTATCTACGACGAGCATTTGAAGGATAGGTTCAACTTTCTCAACTTGGGAAAGCTCGTGGAGGAGTTGTCGCAGTTTGAGAACATGTTTGTGTTGATTGATGATTTGTTGAACTACCAGACCCAACAGGTTCAGAGTGTTGTTGAGTCCAAGTTGACCTCGTTGGGCGTGGCTCTTGTTACTGAGACTGTGAGGGAGGTTGTGGATGTGAACAACGACGTGTTGTTCTCGTTGTTGATCCTCTTGCTTGTGTTGGACTTTGCCGACAAGTCTCTTGTGAATATGTTGTCTGACAGATTGGTGAAGTTGTTGATCTCGTATGAGATCTTCAGGGAGTGTTTCGAGGTGAACTTCTCCACCAGAGATGAATTGGAGCTCGATGAGCCTGCCATGCCTTCCTCGCACAGTCTGTTCACCAAGGTACTACAGAACAAGTTTTCCTCGGGTGTCAGGGTCACCAAGACCGGTCTTGTCCAGTTTGTCTCCAATCAGGTTGTTCCATTCATCCAGTCCACGGAGTTCATGTTCCACATCTGCACGGAGTTGATCAAGAGAGACCTGTCCATGGTGGTTTACGAACGGTTCATCAAGTTCTTTGACAAGGAGCCATTGTTCACACTGCTCAAGTGTTTGGTGCTGTTCAAGACCAACCAACCGGTCAAGGCTGCCAAGTACTTTGAGAAGCACGCGGAGGAGATCTCGAAGTATGCACTCACCGAGTCTGAGAAGCAGCTGTTTGCCCCATTGGAGGAGCTGACGGTGTTCTGCAACACCAACTTGGGGAAGTACTACCTCAATGTTGCAATCCTGTTTTTGAACAACTTGCGATTCGACCAAGCTGAGACGTTCATGGAGTTGCTCGGGGACAAGAGAACAAGTAAAGGATTTGAGAAGAAGTACGAGGAGGAGATGGCGTTCACGTACTTCACCATTGCCGTGGAGAAGTTGGACTTCATCCGTGCAGAGGGCGCATTGAGACAGATCCAGTCTCCAAAGAAAAGAGAGGAGGCATTGAGCAAGCTGTTGCACATGATGTACAGACACCAGAGCATCCACAGACTGACGGACCTCAAGTCGCTGACCGTGGACCCAAACGTTGATGCGTTGATCCTGAAGCAGGCACACAAGAGCGGGGACGCGAAGAGATCACTGTGGTTCTACCAGGTGCTGTACGCACACAGACTCAACTGTGGTGTCTACAGAGGCGCCGCGGAGGCGTTGTACGAGTTCATTGACAGAAACAAGGGCGTGGAGAGCCTGAAGGCCACGATCGCAGAGCTGTACAGCGTGGTGCTGAACCTGGTGAGCACTATGGAGGAGGACGACCAGTGGCTGATCCAGCACGGCAAGGAGGAGGACGCGGTGGTGAGTGTCGCACAGCTCGAAGCTGAGGCCGAGCAGCTCAAATGAATGGATCTTTAGGGGTGTAATACGTCTGTGTAGAAAGATGCAAAACTGATGACGTCCGGGGTCGGCCCGCTGCGGCCGCTGCGCAATTCCGAGGGCCTCGGAATGACTCAGTGCAAATTTTTCGATAAGCGCGGGCCGGATCTATAAAAGGCGGGCGCGTCCACCGGCTGGCGGGCAGCCAGAGCTCATCGCTGAACAAAAAAGAACTACTCAATCACCGCCCAGCACAGCGCTTCCCCCACAAAGAACCGCCACTCAGGAGACTCTGCCCTCAGCCGCTCAGCTCCGCCCGCCAGCACCCGCTTTTTATGAATTTCAGCACAGAGTTCACCTGTCAAGACTACATCTCGGACCACGTTTGGAAGACGAACCAGCACTAAGACCGATCTCTCCTCATCTACTACCAACTTAACTATGCTCGCTACATCTATCAGATCCCTCGGCCGCTCCCAGTTCGCCCTCCACAGAACGTTGGCCACCTCTGCCTCCAACCTCACCTCCACCTCCAAGCTCGACCGCGCCACCTTCACCATCCGCAACGGGCCTGTCTTCAACGGCTACTCGTTCGGCGCCAACACCAACGTGTCCGGCGAGGCAGTCTTCACCACTTCCCTCGTGGGCTACCCGGAGTCCATGACGGACCCATCTTACAAGGGCCAGATCCTCGTGTTCACGCAGCCGCTCATTGGCAACTACGGTGTGCCATCGGGCAAGGCTCGTGATGAGTACAACCTGCTCAAGTACTTTGAGTCTCCACACGCGCAGTGCATCGGCATTGTCGTTGCGGACGTTGCCCTCAAGTACTCGCACTGGACCGCTGTTCAGTCCTTGTCCGAGTGGTGTCAGGCGGAGGGCGTTGCCGCCATCACCGGTGTCGACACCAGATCCATCGTGACCTACTTGAGAGAGCAGGGCTCTTCGCTCGCCCGTATCTCCATTGGAGAGGAGTACGACGCCGACGAGGACGAGGCCTTTGTCGACCCGGGCACCGTCAATCTCGTGCACAAGGTGTCCACCAAGGCTCCGTTCCACATCCCATCCACCGGCGACTACCACGTTGCCGTGATTGACTGTGGTGTCAAGGAGAACATTTTGAGATCGCTCGTCTCCAGAGGCGCCTCCGTCACCGTGTTGCCATACGACTACCCAATCCACACCATTGCCAACTCGTTTGACGGTATCTTCATCTCCAACGGCCCAGGTGACCCAACCCACTGCTCCTCCACCGTTTACAACTTGCAGAAGACGATGGAGTCGTACGAGGGTCCAATCTTTGGTATCTGTCTCGGCCACCAGCTTCTCGCCCTTGCTGCCGGCGCCAAAACGATCAAGATGAAGTATGGTAACAGAGCCCACAACATCCCAGCCTTGGACTTGTCCACCGGTAAGTGTCACATCACGTCGCAGAACCACGGTTACGCCGTGGATGCCTCTACTTTGCCAGCGGAGTTCAAGCCATACTTTGTCAACTTGAACGACCAGTCCAACGAGGGTATGATCCACGTCTCCAAGCCAATCTTCTCCACCCAGTTCCACCCAGAGGCTAAGGGTGGTCCATTGGACTCGTCCTACCTCTTTGACAAGTACTTTGACAACATCAGAGCCTACAAGCAGAAGCAGGCCGAGCTTGTCGGTGTTGTGTCCAACAAGCCAACGGACCTCCTCGTCAACATTCTCTCCAAGGAGAGAGTTATGTGAGAAATAAATACATAACTTAAAGATTTTTTAAAAATGTTGTAGACCTTCTTCCCACGTTTTTCCCGGGTATGGGCAACAACACGCGTCGCCGCTTCTTTTTGCCCCGCCAAAACATCAACGCCATCGCCACTCAAACCCACACATCTGGAAAGAGCACAACAACCACCACCAACCGACGATGGCCCCCAAGAAGTCAGAGGCACTGGGAACGCGGCTGCAGAGGGCCTCCCGCCAGGAGCTCGAGCGCAGAGACACGTTTGGCCGAGCAGCCATCCACCTCGTCACGCTGCTGGGCCGGGCAGACTTGCTCGCCGCGGTGCTCAAGAACCCACAATGCCAGGCCTCGCTGCCCGACATGGAGAGCGGATGGACCTGCTTGCACTATGCCATCTTCTACGGCCGCCTGGGGTGTGCCCGTGTGGCGATCGAGCACGACTACGCGCTCATGAAGGTGAAGGACCGCAGCGGGCTCACGGCGATGGATCTCTATCACCTCAGCTACGCGTACTCCTCGCTCAAGATCTTCCCACAGAGCATCGGCGACCACGACACAAACTTCATCCAGCGACTTGCCACACAGAAGGAGGAAGAAGAACAACCGCTGCTCAAGCCACGGGGGAAAGTTGAGGACCCGCTCATCTGGTTCGACAGGGCCCAGAGAGGAGGCTCGGATCTGTACACTTTTGGATCCAACGTGAACTACCAGCTCGCCACCGGCGACTCAGACGACCGCACGAGGCCCTTCAGAGTCTCCATTGCCAACCGAAGGCTCGAGAACCAGGAGCTGGGCATCGCTGACCGGCTGGTGAGACCGAGGATCAAAGATGTCAAACTCTCGAAGAACCACAGCGTCGTGCTCACGAATGAAACAGTGGACAACTTGCTCATTGCTGGCAACGGATCACGAGGGAGGTTGGGTACTGGTAAGTCAATCCCGAACTATGTCTTCAGGCCCTTGGAACAACTCGAGGAGTTGCACATCACCGAGGTGGCGCTGAGTGATGACCACACACTGGCGCTCTCTTCAGATGGAGACGTGTACTCGTGGGGGTTGAACAACTACTTCCAGCTCGGATACCAGACTGAGAAAGTCAAGGAGAAGACGGACACGTTCAGCGAGGGACCGCGTCGCGTTGTCCATTCGGCCGTCAAGAAGCTGAAAGTGAAGGGCATCGCGTGCTCCAGGTTACACAGCTGTGCCTTTGCGGACTCGTCGCTTGTCCTATGGGGGTTGAACGTGGGACAGATGGACTTTGTGAGCACTGGAGAACAAGTGAAAGCTGGGAAGTTGAAAGGTGTGGTCCAAGTGCCGAGAAAGATTGACTTCCAGCACAAGATCAAACAAGTTGTCGCCACTGATGACGCCACAATCGTGCTCCTCGAGACCAACGAGTGTCATGTCCTCACGAACAACAACCATCTCAGATTCCAGATCCCAGTATACAAGACCTTGAACAACGAGTTTGAGTTCTTCAGACCGACAAAGTTCTCAAAGAGACGCAACATTGTCAAGCTCGTTTCGAAGGACGCGTCCAAGATTGGGATTCTCTACGATGACGGCTCGGTATCCAACTTTGGAGTCGATATGTTCACCAAGTCCTCGAGCATCAGATACAACGCCATATGGAAGCCACGAAACGACCATCTGAAGTGCACGGATGTGGATATTGGCCGTGATGGATCCATCGTCATTGCCACAAAGGCCGGATGTGTCTACAGGCGTTCCAAGGGCCCCGGGTCGGATCAGTTCAAGTTCACCAAGATCGACAGGGTCTCCAAGATTGTGAGGGTGTCTTGCGATTCGTTGTTCTCCTCTTTTGCCTTCATCAAAGACGACGTGGATCAACTTCCCCTGGAGTTGAAGAAGAACAGATTCCTCGTTGACGTGTCGCACCTCTCTCCCCTGGCACTTTCGTCACCTGGAAGAAAGCAGAGTGAGTTGGTAAAGCAGAACTCGTATGAGCCGTACACGGTGGACTTCTTGCACAAGCCACGCATGGAGCAGTCCGAGGAGGAGATTGACAAGTTGCTGCAGAGGAAGTTTGTCATTGAAGATCACGAAGAACGAGTCCAGGATCCCTTGCTCAGCGCATACAAGAGACGTTGGTCACACACACAGCCACTGGAGAACACGTTTGAAACAGTTGATCCAACCGAAGTTGTTACTGTGTTGACCACGGGTGACCCATTGGGATACCTCTCTTCTCTTGGTGGGCTTGACAAGGGCCACGATCTCTGGTTTGAGCTTGATGGGCACAAACTCGGTGTGCACAGATCTATGCTGTTCCTCGTGAAGAAGCTCCAAGCTCTGGAGTCTACGGATGTCGTCATTGGTGACGTTGTCTTCCATGCCATCGACTCCTCAGGGGTCATCCACATCGACAATCTCCACGCAGTGCCACTCATCATCATGATCAACCTGTTGTACACCGGTGCATTCGTCAAGATCTGGGAACACGTCTCAGACCCAGCGCACTTCTCAAGCGCACGCACACAAACCATCGCCCTGCTCAAGTCTCTCGAACTCATTGACAACCTCCATAGACCACTGTTCAGCCCTGCTACGGCCTTTGGTGAGATTGACAACTTTGATGGGGATGTCCTGATCCAGTTGCATGATGGTGAACTCCGTTGTTGGTCTGAGCTGCTCAAGGTGCGCAACGCCTATTTCGAGACTCTCTTCTCTGAGAGATGGGACGACGAGCTCCCGGTGTTGCAGTTCACACATGTCCGTGTCGAGGTGTTTGAAGTGGCGCTGAAGTACATCTATGGCCATGAGCAGCTGACACTGCTGGATGACAAACACGAGCTCAAGTCCGTCTCCGATCTTGTGAACTTCTGCTTTGAGCTCATTGAACTGAGTGACGAACTGTTGCTGTTTGGACTCAAGGACTTTTGCCAGTTGATGATCAAGGACTTCATCGACTGTGACAATGTGTTGTTGATCCTGCACCATGCGGATACGCTGAACTGCCAGAAGCTCATCGGTGAGTGCTTATGGTTTATCTACAACAACGTTGATTCCCTCCTCATTGACCCGAACTACGATCTGTTGTCCACGCTCATGATCAAGAGGATCGACAAGTACTGCAGATGGCTCAAGAGAGTGAACAAGGTGAATCCACAGGACAGCAAAGAGATGTGGTACGACGGTGATAGTTCTGAGCTCTTGAGACTCTTCCTCAATGACAAGACAGGGTTCAACGACATCTTCCTTTCAAGTGATGACTTTGTTCCACTGTTTGACCTACCACCGAAGAAAGAGCCCAAATCACCAAAGTTGGAGCCAAAGCAGAAGAAGCAGACGAGTCCACCACCAACGCCATTGAACATCCGCAGACCAAGCACATCCACACCAAAGAAACTAACGTTTGTCGATATGTCTCGCAAGTCCAGTGTCAACGACTCCTCTGCGGTTCTTGATGATGACGATGACGATTCTGGGTTCCAACCGGTGACGAACCGTCGCAGAAGATCGTCGGCTAACACGAGAAGAGGGTCCACCACCACCACGACATCCACGTCGACTCCACCTGTTTCTGCATCGAGAAGAACATCGTCTACTATTGCCACTCCCTCGAGGCCGATCACAGCTCCGCAGCCACCAGCACAGAGACAACAGATCCGTCAGCCATCCATCACAGAGCAGACCTGGCCCGGGTTTAGTTCACCGTCCAGTTGGACTGCCGCTTCCCCTATGGGCTATTCACCTATCTCTGGTACTTCGTCCAAGCTCGCCTTCTCCACTCCAAGACTCTCACAGAAGGAACGCAAGAGAATGATGAAGACCGAAACGCCAACTGAGCCACAGTCGAGTTCCCCCTGGAAGATCACCAGTGCTGCCAACTCGTCATCCACCTTGAACTCGCCCTCCTTGCTCTCCGCTCAAGAAGAGGCGCTCGCTGAGGTGTCAGCCATGTCCACACCTTCACTCAAGGGTATCATGCATGAAGAGGAACACCGACTGCTTGAGGAGAAGCAGGTCAAGTCGCTGGCCGAGGTGCAACAGGAGGAAGAGTTTGCCAGATGGTGGGAGGAGGAGAGTCGTCGTGTCCAGCAGCAGATGCAGGCCCAGCAGCAGGGTGAGCAGAAGAAGACGACGCCGAAGAACAAGAAGAAGTATAGACCATACAGGAAGCAGAGCGTTCCATGAAGCAATACACGTGTACATATTTGAACACAGAAACTCCTCCGAAATAAAAACATGTCATCCTCGGGAATCGAACTTGGGATCCTTTGACCACCTCCAGTTCGCGAACTTGTGCTCCCGGCTCTTCGGCTCCCTTTCTGGTGGCCAAAACATTCAACACCTCATCAAACATTGCCAGCGTTCTTATCCCATCCTCCACTCAGACCGCCACCGATGAAGACGAGCATATTCTCCCTGCTGCAGCTGCTCTCAGTACTTTTGCTCGCGTCCCTCGGGCTCGCAGACAACGAAGACGTTACCACACAGCACCAGTCACGACATACCAACAACTGGGCCGTTCTCGTGTCCACGTCCCGTTTTTGGTTCAACTACAGACACATGGCCAACGTGCTATCGATGTACAGAACCGTGAAGCGTCTCGGCATCCCAGACTCACAGATCATCTTGATGCTCAGCGATGACGTGGCGTGCAACCCGCGCAACCTCTTCCCTGGTTCCGTGTTCAACAACCAAGACAGAGCAATCGATCTCTACGGTGACTCCATCGAGGTGGATTACAGAGGGTACGAGGTGACAGTGGAGAACTTCATCCGTTTGCTCACTGATAGATGGGGGCCAGATCATCCGAGATCCAAGCGTTTGCTCACGGATGAGAACTCAAACATCTTCATCTACATGACGGGACATGGAGGTAACGAGTTCCTCAAGTTCCAGGACGCTGAGGAGATTAGCAGTTGGGACATTGCTGATGCCTTTGAGCAGATGCACGAGAAGAAGAGGTACAACGAGATCTTCTTCATGATTGATACGTGTCAGGCCAACACGATGTACTCCAAGTTCTACTCTCCAAACGTTCTCGCTGTCGGCTCGTCCAAGCTGGATGAGAGTTCCTATTCACACCACAGTGACGTGGAGATTGGTGTTGCCGTCATTGACAGATTCACCTATTACAACCTCGAGTTCCTGGAGGGCATTGAGAAGAACTCCACCAAGACGCTCAAGGATCTGTTTGACTCGTACACTTTTGAAGACATCCATTCACACGCTGGTGTCAGAACTGATCTGTTGAAGAGAGACCCAAGCGAGATCCTCATCACCGATTTCTTCGGGAACGTCCAGGACGTGATCTCAGACGAGGTGGAGGACGATATCCTCTACTTGTTCAACAACAAGAAGGAGGCCGAAGCGGAGAACGAGACAAGGAAACACATCCACAACGTGAACAACACCAAGATCAACGCCTTCAAGTCACATGTTGTGGAGATTTCACACACTAAGGAAACTAGCACCCTCAAGACCATGGCTGCATACGCGGCTGTCGCTGCATTGGTTGGTGCTTTCGCATTTGTGTCAAAGACTTGAATGTGTACCATTCTACAACGTTGTGTTAAATATAAAGATCATCAAAAAAGCGTGGTATAATTCATCTCTGGCTTGTTTGTAAAGGGTAAGGACATAAACATAAAAAAGAAGTGGAGGGTATCAATCAACCAGTGAACCAACTTCTCTGACAGCGGCACGGATCAGTCTGTTGTTCTTCGTATCCTGCTGCTGACTCGACAGAGCATTATCGCTGCGTTCTCCAACACGGGACACAAAGCTCTTGTAAAACTCGGACTTCTCGAAATCATCATCGTCAACGGCATCATCCTCGTACTCCACTTTGGTTGGTGGGAACCAATCGGTCTTCTGTGTAGGCACGGACGACGAGAAGGCAGGCTTCTTGTGCCCACACATTCTTCTGGCACGTGATGGTGGTGGCTGGCCATGGTTCCAGAAACTTGGTTTCTTGTTCTGTGGATTGTGGTTCCAGTGTGAGTTGTAGTTCTCTCTGTGGTGTGGTGGAACGTATGGCTTCTTCTCTGTGGCCAGTGGCTTGGAGTCCAGTGGCTTTCTGTTGTGGATCGTGTTCGAAGAGGCCTTGTTCATATCGTTATGCAGGGGAGTCGGGACAATCAACGATGGTGCAGACGACAGTTCACTCGAGTAATTCTGGTCATCGATGTTCAATGTTGCAATGGAGTTGCCCAATTCGTGCAGATTGACCTCGGACTCGGCGCGCGAGTCAACCTCCTCGAGGACAAACAAGTCGTCATCAGAGTCCAAGTCATCAATATTGGTGACACTCTCGTGCAATGGAGACTTCATGATGTTTGGAGATCTCAAGTTTGGTGGGATGTACTTACCCACTGATGACGAGAACGAGTTGAACGAGTTCTTTCTCGACTTCTTTGCCGGAGACAGGTTCGGAATTGGCAGCGTTGAAGACAGAGATGGCAACTGCGAAGTGGCCTTTGGCGTATGTGGTCTCTGATGAGGTGGCTGGTACACACCAGGCTTCTTGCGGTCTGCACCAAACTTCTCCAAGAAGTGAGCATTGACAGAAGGTGGTGTGAAAAAGTCGCTTCTGTTGAACTCCTCCTTCTTGAAATCGTGGAAGTGGTTAACAATGTGCGTGTTTGGAGTTGGAACGGCAAACGTCTTGTAGTTCTTCCGATGACCCATAGTAGAGTGACGAGCTGGAACCCCGCCGGTGGCCTTGGCGTTGATGGTAATTGGTTTGGCCTTGTTCTCCTTCTCAACGTCAAAGTTGTAGAAGTCATCGTCAAACGTGAGTCTCTGAACTTTAAGCAACTCCTCCTTCAGCTTGCCCAAGTCTCTGTTCTCTGGGTCTAAGGTCAACGAGTGACGCAACACTGCAAAGAAGTCGTCAGACATGGTGGAGAAGATATCAAACAACGCCTCACGATTGCGAGCAAAGTAACTGAACGATTTGTCGGTCTGGTTAGCAACGCTGAACGGGTTCTTGTGGAAAACAATGTTCAAGAGACAGATCCCAATGGACCAGATGTCACACTTTGAAGCGTCATAGACCTCAACGTTCTCCTCGTCGAACAACTCTGGAGCCATGTATCTCTCTGAGCCCACGCCGAAATCACGACACATCTTCTTCGTGGAGGCCAACCCCCAATCCGAGAGTCTGATAGTGAAATCGTCAGCGATCAAGATGTTCTCTGGCTTGATGTCACGGTGGTAGATGGACTGGGAGTGTGCGTACTCAACAGCGGAAATCAACTGGAGGGCAACGTTGACAATATCTGTGGTGGAAGTCGGTCCCATATTTGCCCTGATGGACTCGTACAAGTCACCACGTGGACAATACTCCAGGATGATGAAAGAACCAAAACAGTCGACGAGGGAGATGATGTTCGGATGGGATCCCAACTTCTGGTGAATCTCAATCTCATGGAGGGCCTCTTCACAAATGTCGTCATCCATTCTGTTGGTCATCGAGGTCAGCGATTTAGAGTACTGCGAGTCCTTCACCGGTGACGACTCATCCTGGTACTTGAAGATGTACTTGACAGCAACGAGTTGGGACTTCTTGGTGTCCTTGGCGAGAGAAACAATGCCGTAGGCACCTTCACTGATGTCTTCGAGCTTCTGGTATCTCCCGTTGAGAAGACCGCCTTCCTTGTACACTTCGTGTGAGAGCGACATTGCGAGATGATGCTGGTAGTAGTTGTGAGTGTTCGTCTCGTTCAGTTGTGCTGTGGTGTGTAATCTGAAAACAGATGAGTGATCAGTTGTGTGTGTGTGTTGTGTTCAGTAGAAAAACATGCAGCGATAAAGAGAAAGGGCTCTGGAAAGCGTAGATAGGATTCGGACAGTGGACTATTTTTGTATGTGATGAGAGACTTGAGCGGCCTCACGGGTGTGAATGCGGTCTTGTAAGTGTTGTTGTGTTGGGTATTTGTTTGTTGTGCAGTGGTTGTGATGGCGAGGCTGGAACGACGCGGAGGAATGGGTGGGAGGCAGGTTGAGAATCTTCTTCCAGCTGGGAACAGGCGGCAACAGCACACGGGCAGTGGGTCTCTTAGAGATCGGTGGTGTGGAGTTGTGTGGCAACGGTGTGTGTCGTGTGTCCTTGGATGGGAAACGCTTTCAGGCGGCGGTGGCTTGAACGAGGGCCGGGCACAGAGAAGCGGGTTTGAGGAGAAGAAAGAGGAGGCAACGGAGCTGAGCGAGTAGCTGTAGCAGACGCCCAGACGGTGCACAGAGCGGGCCTGGTGGTGCTGGCGATGAGGAAGAATTCGGGTCGCTTGGTTCCCTCCTTTCGGTGGCAGAGAGGAGGAATTCGGCGGGTGGCTGCTGTTGCGGGCGGGTTGCGAGCAGAAGAGGCCGGCGGTTGTTTCTCTCAGGGCAGCAGCGGGTGCAGTGGGTGGATGCGGTCGTCTGGCGGTGTCGCTTGCGGGCGGTTGCTGTTTGTGTTGTTGTGGTTGGGCGGCTGTTTTGTTGTTTGTGGTCGTTGCGGGCGGAGGGCGATGGCGGCTATTTTGACCCGTCGTCGCACCTTCCCGGGATCTCCAAAACATGGGGCGCGGGCGCGGCTGCGATGAGAGGGCACTACCCAATCGGGTAATCTGCTGTTTTGGGATGTTTGCGGTTGCCGGCGCCGGCGCTTCCCCGGGGTTGGGCGTTGGGCCGCTGATACCGCAGGCTGTTGGGCTATAAGGGGCTAGGGGTTAAGGTGGGCACCAATAGTTGTTGTGTCGGTGATAGTGGTCTGGTACGCCCTCAGAAAACGGTGCTTTGCTATTGCGCAACCCCCCCCCCCTCAACAAAACAAATTTGAAACACCCCCTTTCCTCCATCTCCGGATCATCCCTGGTCGTTTAGGGCGTGGCCGGCCTGACCGATAGAGTTTAGGGGCAGCCCGTGCTACTACGTATCCGTGATCTGTGCAAAACATCATGTCATTACCATTAACCCATATTTACACTTTGGCCTTCTTGCTCTTCTCTGGCTCAGTGGACTCCTCGGCAGGACGCTTGCT
Organism: Petasospora rhodanensis; assembly: GCA_030569395.1. Lineage (NCBI taxonomy): Eukaryota > Fungi > Ascomycota > Saccharomycetes > Phaffomycetales > Wickerhamomycetaceae > Petasospora > Petasospora rhodanensis. Next base: position 18,661 of record JAJMKQ010000252.1, read on the forward strand.
AGTACCGTCGTCACTTCCAGCAGCAGGCGTGACTTGACGACTCAGCGAGGGCGTGCTCAGCCCGGTGGCACCTCCCTGTGGTCTGTTCTTCTTTCTCTTGAGAGCATCGGGGCCTTCGTACTCCCTCGTCACCGCCAGCAACAGCGTGTTGGTTCTTCTGGCGAGCTCCTGTGGCGTACGTGATGACAAGAACCAGTCAAACTTGAAGTACTCGCTGCGTCTGATCTCGGACTTGACCCTCTCCCACACGTTCTCCGTCATCAGACCAATCTTGTTCACCGTCACCAGCAGGAATCTGTCCTCGGGCACAGAGTAGATTCTCTTGGAGTTGTTTGGTGGGTACTGGATCGTCAAGTTGTCCAGGGGAGCCTCCGTCGAGGCCACCTTCTGCGCAAGCAGCTTGGCCTGTGTCACGAGCTTCTGTGCCTTCTTCTCACCAGCCTCGATCTGCGTCATGTACTTCTCGTAGCCATCAATCTCCTTGTATCTCTCCCAGAACACGTCCGAGTATCTCTTGATCTCCTCTGGCGTCTTGTTGGTGTACTGCTTGGCGATGAGCTCGTAGTTGTCACGCCCAAACTTGGCACAGTACTGCACAAAGTTGGTGAAGTCCCTTCTGGTCCAATTCGTGAACGCCTTGTCCATGAGCTCTTGCTTCTCCTTCTCCTCCTCCTCAGTGAGCGGAACGGCCTTGTTCACCTTCTGTTGTTCAGCCTTTTTCATCGCAATTCTCTCCTCCTCGTCAAACTCATTCTCGTCAAAGTCCATCACCGTCACCTTGTAGTTCACAGACTTTCTGTACCACAGCTGCTCTTTGTCGAGCAACTCTTTCAATCTCGGATCAAAGAACTGGTGGTCCTGCATGTGTACTGACTTAGGGGCTCTTGGGTTCTTTGGCTGTGGTGTGGTCTTACCACCTTGCAACACATCCTTGTAGTATCCATCCACAGAGTACGTCAACTCCTTTCTTTCTCTCTTGGAAGGATTGATCCACACGAACCCTTCACCGTTGTTCTTCTTGGAGAAGTTCTCACCGTTCCATTCGTACGCAGAGTGCTCCGAGGTGAAGTTCTGCAAGTCGTCCAAACCGAGAGCAGAGTACTTGGCGTTCAACGACGCCGTCTTCTCTTTACCCTTGGCCAAAATCTCATCAATGTCAGCGTCGATCGACGTGTTCACCTTGTTCTCGAACAACTTCTGCGCACCGTGCTGGATCATGTCGAGGTAGTCCTCGGCGTTGTTGGCAACACCGGCATTCTTGGAGATGGCACGGCCCTGTTGAATAACCAACTGATCCAATCTCAACTTCTGCGCCGCTCTCTCAATCACCTTCTCCTCAATCGCATCCTCGGTGACGAATCTGAACACTTTCACTTGCTTCTTCTGGCCAATTCTGTGGGCTCTATCCATGGCTTGCAAGTCAGCCTGTGGGTTCCAATCAGAGTCATACAACACCACAACGTCTGCACTGGTCAAGTTGATACCCAATCCACCGGCTCTCGTGGTTAGCAAGAAGATGAACTTGCTCGAGTCTGGCTTGTTGTACTCGTCAATGGCGGCAATACGCTCCTCGTGTGAAGTGGATCCATCAATACGACAGTACTCATACTCTCTGAAGAAGCAGTAATCCTCGAGGATATCCAGGAGACGAGACATTTGCGAGAAGATCAGCACTCTTGAGCCATCAGCCTTCATCTTCTTCAACAGCTTGTCGAGGACAACCATCTTCCCGGAATTGAACACGAGGTGCTCGTCGGTGGTGTATGGAGGACCAGGCTCGGCACCTTCAAAGAGGTATGGATGATTACAGCACTTTCTCAACTGCATCACAATGTTCAAGAGACGTGTCTTACCTTCACGTTTACCAACGACACCGTTCACAGCATCAATGTCCTTCTCCAACAGGTGCTTGTACCACTTGACTTGCATCTCGGACATGCCCACATACAAGTTCGTCTCAATCTTGGGCAAGAGCGACTTCTCCACGTCTGCTTTGACTCTTCTGAGGAGGAACGGACTGAGCAGTTTGTGCAGCTGTTGCACCACTGTGTCCTGGTCGTTGTCCTTGTTGTCAAACCACTGGTCAAACGCCTCAGAGTCTCCAAACACGTCGGGGAGGATGAAGTTGAGCAGGGCCCAGAGCTCGTGAAGATTGTTCTGCAGCGGTGTACCAGTAATGAGAAGTCTGTTCTTCGAGTAAAACAGTCTGATGATCTGCGACAACGCACTCTCCTCGTTCTTGATACGGTGTGCTTCATCCACAACGATGTACTGCCAGGCAATCTTCTTCAAAGAAGCCTTCTCTCTGATCACCATCTCGAACGAGGTCACCAACACGTCAAACTTGGCCTCGAGGATCGTCTCACGAATTAGCGCCGCTCTCTCCTCCTTCGTGCCCTGCAACACACATACGTTCACGTCAGGGGTCCATTTGGCAAACTCTCTTCTCCAGTTGTCCAATGTCGACTTTGGCACAATGATGATGAAGGGCCCGTCGATGCCCTTGTTGTATCTGAGGTAGCCGAGGAAGGAGATGGTCTGCAGCGTCTTTCCCAGACCCATCTCGTCTGCAAGGATCCCGGAGAGACTGTTCTCGTGCAGTTGGATGAGCCAGTTGAGGCCCTGGATCTGGTACTCTCTGAGCTTGCCATGCACGTAACTCGGCGACTCGGTGAGCACGGTGGTCTCCGGAACGTGCTCCTCGTCGTCCAGCAGCTCTGCGTCCTCCTCCTTCTCCGTCTTTCTGCGGCGCGTGGAGGTGCTGTTGTTGCGCTTCTTGGTGGACGAACCCTGTGCCGCACGCGCCTCCTGGTCAATCTGTCTCAGCAGCTTCTTGACGGCCGGGTCCTTGGACGAGCGTATGTCCAGGAAGTGGCGGAACAGGTCCGTGAGCCCGAGCAGGTACTTGAAGCGCTTGGCGGTCTCGTGCTTGTCCTTGAGCTTTTCTGTTTTGGCGTCCTCCGCGAGGATGAAGCGTCTCTTACGCTCTGCGGGCGTTTCGCTCTTTGATGCCTCCTGTGTGGTGTTAGTAGTCTGTGGGCTGGTGCTTCTGCTGCTAGTTGGGATACTCACCGCCATTGTGTCGATGTTGTGGTTGTTGTTGTGGTTGTTTGCGGTCGTGTTCCGGGTTTGTTTGGGTGGGCTGAATTTGCGAATTAGGGGGGACGCCTCTGGAGGGGGGAGGGGGTCTTGTTATTGATCTGTAGCGTGTGATGAGGGCGGTCTGCGGCAGGTCAGCTGTGGAGCTAGGTTGTGAGCTGTCAGTGGCTCTGTGGCTGTGACTGGTCGGGGGCGCTGGTTGTGGCTGGGATGGGGCAGGTGCAAAAAGAAGGCCGAGAGCGTTTTCGGTTTTTTTGTTTTTTCATCGACTCAGAGAAAGCTGGCAAAAAGTTTATGCGATCGCCGGGGGTGGAGGACGGGCCACGGGCCGAGTTTTCGGGATGGGCCACACTGATATGACAGGGGCGCGGGTTTGCGTGGGGACTGTGGGTGGTGGCGGACGTCTACATACTACAGAATTACATCCCTATCTACACTAGGGTTTCATCTACCTACAACCTAACTTCCATGGCCCCATCACCAAAACTGAGCCCACGATAACCGCGCAGAGTATCCATCTTCTCCGGGTAACCCCCCTCAGCGCGCTACGCGCGAGAGATCTTTCGCGTACAACGCGCGTCATAATAACCAGGGAATTCGCGGGTCGTTTGTCGCCCCCGTCCTCTCCAGTTTCCTTGTGCCCTGCGAGAGTTTACCGCCGCCGCTACCGTTGTGGGCTGTGCTTGGGCTCGTTCTGCTCGTCTCATCGCGCACATTTCGCCTGCCTCCCTCGCTGTTGTCCCGTCCCGCATGTCCCAGAAGGATGAGGCCAGAGCCTTCCACTACGCCGTCTACGATGCGGTGCGCCTGATCCCCCACGGCCGCGTCACCTCCTACGGACACATCGCAAAGCTCATCTACCGGCCCCGCTACTCCCGCCACGTTGGTCAGGCACTCAAGGCTCTCCCGCGAGAACACTCGGAGGAGTACCCTTACTCCATCGAGAACGTGCCCTGGTGGAGAGTCATGTCCGCTGCTGGTGTCATCAGCACCAGAGAGGAGACTGCTATGGAGAGACAGAAGCGGATGCTCCTCGATGAAGGTATCCCTGTGAACGATAACAACAAGGTTGATCTACTGGAGTATGGCTGGTTCCCAGAAACAGAGTTTGACGATTACGATTGACCCCATCTGTTTGTATTCTTCTTGTGTGATGTTTCAGAAGGTGAAACCTTTGTTTAACAATACCTTGGACGTGATGAGTCTTCCTTTTTTTGGTTAATCTTGAGGAGTATCTCCTCCATCTATCGCTCCTCGAGCACAAAGATCTTCCCTGCTGCTCCGTTAGTGCCAAATCACAACCATGGTGTTGTTTGGAGGCTGGAAAAGTACACGACCCAAGGACCAAGATCAACCTTGCATTGTAGCCTTTGAACCATCCTCATGGCTAGGAGCACACAGAATAGGTTTGTGACCGCACAACCAACTCAAGCTTACTTCTCAACCAGCTGAATGTCTATAAAGAAAGCAGTTTGATCCCCACTTAAAGTCACGCATCCCAAACAGGAAACTGTCCAGCAGGCTTTGATGACTTCCCACGCCAGGAAATATCAATGCTGCTTAGCAAGCACTAACTACCCTGTGCGACCTATCGTCCTTGATTAGTATGGAAAGAAAACTGCGGGTATAGAAGCTGCTACATTGGGAAGATGCCAGGTTATGGGTCATTTTGTGCTTACGTAAGCCGCGCATCGTCCAAGCGATGCGCGCCTCCAACGTTCCGGATAAGTTGGTAACCTGGCCGAGTGGTCTAAGGCGCCAGGTTAAGGTCCTGGTCTCTTCGGAGGCGTGAGTTCGAACCTCACGGTTATCACTATAATCCATTCTTTTTTTTTTATTTTTTTTACTTCTACAGAGGTGTAGAGTTGATCTCTGTGACTCTATTGGTCCATTTCATTTTGCTGTATCGTTTAAATTGGGTGAGTTAATTTGGTTTGAAGTTGGTGCGTTTTCGCAGAGAGCGCGCGTGAGTCCGGGCGGACCCTTCCCCAATCTCACTCTAGCACGACTCTTTTCCATTTGACCTTGATGAGCTTTCTGATTGACTTTGGCAGTGTGTTAGTCCGATGCTCTTAGTTCTTGATGCTATAAAAGCGTTTCGAGGTTTAAGTTGTATAGAGCTCATGCCCTCAAAGACTTCTTGATGGCACTCTGCTACGCGTATCGTCAGTTTAAAACATGATCCGAGTACCGTGAACTCAATGCAATTTATTTACTCTTCTTCTTTGACACCTTATCCTTTTTCGAGCTCTCCTTGTGTGCCTTTTTCTTCAAAAGCTTCTCCCTCAACTTGTTCCTTATCTCATCGTTCACTTTCTTCTCCTTGGCCTCTGTAGTTTCGGTCTCCTCCTCGTCCTCCTTGTCCTCAAACCTCGTATGCTTGCCCTTGAAGTTCTCCTGTGAGATGGCAGGCTCTTGCTGACCACTACCCAACACGCTCTTGATGAATCTCTTTGCAACTTCTGTGTCAACCTTCACATCCGATGTCTTACCCTCGGCAGCCTGCTTCGCTCTGTTCATGTAGCTCTTTACTCTCTCGAGATCCTTCATGATCGGGTGCGTGTTGGTATTAACACCTTGAGACTTGAGATAGGCGAAGCATAGTGATACGACGATGTATGCGTAACCGTTGGCTATTGTGAGTTGTTCAAGTGGATCTCCATGTGCCTCGTTGATGCGGTCCTCGAAAGACTTGGAGACAAGCTGTGTTATCGACGGTGAGAGGGCAGCGGCAGATGAGTCGAGAGCAGTGATGAACTGCTTGATGAGTGCTGTGTTCTCCATTGTCGGTTGCTTTTGGCCCTTCAGAGAGAGTACCGAAGCCAAAGAGATGTGGGTTCAAAGGCCCCAAAGAAAATTTCGCGGTTGCGCAATCGACCCAAACGGGAAGCGCCAAACGCCAGACGAAAACACCCGGACACCCGGGGTTTTTAGCCGATCAACGATCGCGGAGACGGTTTGAGCGCGGACTCGGACAGGTCTGCATGACGCTCACGAGGCACACTTTCAGGGGCCCCCCAGACTCGCACCGTCCGACCGCAACCGCCGCGCCAGACACCGAGCACACACACAGAGAAGCCACCTACCACGTATAATGGAGCCCAAGCAAGAGACACCCGCCCTGGAGCTCGACTCCCCGCTGCCGCCCACCGCGAAGGACGTGGACGTTGACACCATTGACAACGTTGAGGAGATTGAATCCATGCAAAAGTCGCTGTCGTCCAACTACAAGACGCTAGCGAAGGAGTTCTCGAGATCCAGAATCGGGAGAGTTGATGCCTACATTGAGAAGCTCACGGAGTTGCAGCAGGACATCAAGAAGAAGAGGAACCAGTACGAGGCTGCGCTGGCTGAGAGTATACCCGCGCTGGACACCGAGACCAGCGCTGAGCTGCCAAGTTTGGACCAAGTCAGGTCGCTGAAACGCAAGAGATTCGATACCACCGTGCAAGACACCGATAACACATCTCCACCGCCGGGCTCGCCAACCTTGGACGCTGCTAACATGCTTGACGAGATGCCGGTTTTCACCGAACCGTTCGAACACCTTCTTGCTCCCTACAGAGAGAGGCTTCAGGCGTGCAAAAACAAGTTTGAGCTCCAGTCAGAAAACATCGAGGTGATGACCTCAAGGAACGTTGGGCTCATATGGAGACAGAGTGTTAGGGACAGACAGGAGGCCCGCGAGGCGTTGAGGAAGCAGGTGGTGAAGGAGCTGCAGGCGCTCGACGACGACTACTACAACGTGTGCAAAAACGAGAAGGTCAATCTCATGGAGGAGCGCTACAGAGCTGCTTCTCGCAAGGCAGGCGAGAGAAAGCAGAAGTCTGACCTCGCCATCATTGCCGAAGAGGTGAAGAGTCGTGTGGATGCCTCGGCCCCTGCCGTTCTCACAGATGCTGCCTCCGTAGCGCAGAGGGGTACGCCTATGACGAAGGCGTCGAGCTCGGAGATTGACAACGACCTGGCCATGATGAGAGCCGGCACTGCTGCCAACGTACGTATCGAGAAGGTGGAGGCTAACTACGTGTACATGGAGCAGCCGCTGAAGAAGGGCGTCTTTGGTCCGCCAACGATGACAGACATGGTGAACAATGAGATCGAGGCCGGGATGGCGTACTACCAGATCGGGCAGTATCCACCGGGACCGTTCCCACCGGGCCCGCCAGGAATGCCACCGATGCACCCAGAGCACTTCCAACAACAACAGCAACAGCCATACCAGAACTACCAGCAGTTCCCTCCGCCTCCGCCTCCACAGGGCGCCATGCAGCCTCCGTACGGCCAGTACTACCAGCAGCAACAACAACCGCCACAGCCGCCCTTCGCCAACTACTACAACGGCCAGCCAGGCAACGAGAACACGCTACCGCCGCAGGGCTCCTTCAAAAACAAATGAATGCCCGTGTATAATTGCTAATGGAACGAGAGATCTCGTCTGATAACAGAAAAGGCCGCCTCCCCGCCCATCCGAGCGGCCATCACCATCGGCAGCGGCCTCTACACAAACCCGCTCATCAAACGCATTCGCGAAAAATCATCGCTTGCGGTCCGTGCACGGGATGTTTTGGCAGAAAGTGGCAGCGATTCGCCACTGGTATCTAAACCCCATTTTCTTTCCTCTCATCTCCGTAACTCCTTCAGGGCCGCAATCAACTTTTCCACTCAGGGCGGCAAGACTATAGACCACTATGAGTGAAAACGCAACCACTTTCATGGCCATCACCGGCTGTGAGGACTCGCAAGTCGCCGAACACTTTTTGGAGATGGCTGGGGACGACGTGGAGACCGCCATCTCCTTGTTCTTCGAGCACGGGCCAGCCAATGGGGCGGCTCCTTCCCACGCGGGCGGCAACGCCGAGGACGACGATGTCAAGCTTGCCGAGCGACTCCAGAACGAGGCATACCAGGATAACGAGCCGCGTGCGCCCGATCAGGCTGTCCATGAGCGTCTCGTTGATGACGTTCACGTCTTCCCAGGCCAATTTGGCGGTATCGGAGGCGCTTACAATCCACTGGCCAACGTTGACGAGATGATCTACGGGAGAGGCAGAACCGCTGGTATCTTCAACCAGAGAGACAACATGTACGGCGAGGACAGCGATGAAGAAGAGGAGCTGCTGAGCGGCCTGACAGAGTCACAACGCCGCTTGCGCGAGTTGTTCAAGCCACCGTTCGACATCATGTCCAAGCTCGACCTGGAGTCTGCCAAGATGAAGGCTGCTAGGGAGAAGAAGTGGGTTTTGGTCAATATTCAAGACGACAAGGAGTTTCAATGCCAGGTGCTCAACAGAGACTTTTGGAAGTCCACCACAGTGAAGGAGCTCGTGCGAGACAATTTTGTCTTTGTCCAGTACCAGCAGGCTGCCCCAGCTGGTGAGCAGTACTGCAACTTCTACCCAATCGAGGAGGTCCCACACATTGCCATTCTCGATGCCATCACGGGCGAAAGAGTAAAGATGTGGCACGGTGTTCCCAAGGTGAGCAAATGGTGTGAAGAGGTATTTGACTTCTTGAACGAGTTCTCTGTTGATCCAACAGCCATCAACCCAACAGTGACACACAAGCCTAAAATCGACCTGAATACACTTTCAGAGGAGAAGCAGTTGGAGTACGCCATCAAGCAATCACTTGGGAAGTCAGCTGATGACAGTGATGACGATGACGTTGTGAACCTGGACTCGGACGATGACCACTACCAAGGTAACGCTTCTGATCCAATCGTTCTGGATGAAGACGACGAGGTCACTGAGGTTTCTAAACCGGCCAAGCCACTCACGGAGCAGGAAATGGTTAAGCAAATCAAGGCCATCGAGCATCCTGAGCCATCCACTCCAACAACAACCAGAATCCAGATCAGAATGGGCGATGGATCTCGTGTTGTCCGTAAGTTTGATTCCGAGGACAAGGTGCAGGTCATCTACGAGTTCATTAAGCATCAGTTCGAAGACAAGATTGGGACCAAGCACTTCACATTAACATCTCAAAGGGAGAATCTTTTCCACAAGCTTGACCAATCCATTGCCGATGCTGGTTTGAAGAACGCTTCTATTCTGTTAGATATCGTCGATGATGACGACGAGGATGACGAGTAAATTAATGTATAATCATAAGGCATTCTCTAATCAACTTCGTTCGTATCAACAACAGCCGTAGTGTCATCAAGTGGAGGCGTTGACGTCTGTACCGGCACCTCAATCTCCTCAAAGCTCTCGGTTTTACCTTCGGAGGCGTTGTCATCCACAACAACTGCATCAGTGCCATTCACCTCAGGTGTAGTCTCTCTGGATTGTTTCTCCAATGCCTTCTTCATGGCAATCAGCTTCTGCAACTGGGCCTCAACGTCAGAGTCATCCAAGTACTGGTTGAAGATATCCAAAATCTTGAGGAAGATCTCGTTGTCCGTCTCATCGAGCTCGTAGAAATGGAGGTACACCTTCGAGATCAGCTGGAAGATCTCTCTCTTGGCAATGTCCTCGTTCAGCAATGGGAAGAGACCAAACTCAAAGATACCCTGGGCAGTGACATCCTCACCGGTCTTGATCTGCAAGATCGTGTTCTCCAACGCCCCAAGAGCATAGGAGCGAATCTGCTGGCATGGATTGAGACACTGGTGTGCCAAGGCCTGGATCAAAGCGTAGGTCTCCTCCTTGGTGAAGTCACTCTTCAACTCCAGCAATCCACCGGTGAACTTGATAGATCTGAGCGATGTCTGAACAATCTCCTCGTATGGGTTCTCCTTTGTCACCTTGTGTCCAGTCTTGATGAGCAAGTCGTACTCCTGTTCCCACTGGGCGCCGATGGATCCAACAGCGGAAACTTCATCAAGGAGTCCGAGAAGCCACATGAAGTTCGTGTGGTTGACCGATGACGGTGTGGCAATATTCTCTGTGAACCTGAGCGTGATGGCAGTGTACTCAGAGATGGAGGCGATGTATCTCAACAGCTTCCAGTAGCTCTCGTTGTTCAACATCTTATCACTGGCCAGCGCCGTCAAGTGCGTGAAGATCTGTGGAGTTTTCTTCTCGAACATCTTTCTGTCAAACGTCATCAGTTGGTCCAATGTCCCAACCAGCAATTCATCCTTAGCATCTGGTGTCAAGAGCATCATCTTGTAAGTCTGCAATCTGAATACAAACTCTGGCTTCAACTTCAACTGCTCCTTGTTCAAAACAATCTCGTTCAGCTTTTCAAGGAGTGCAGTCCTCAACATCTCAGCCTTCGAGATGAGCACGAGGTTGACACAAACTTCAACGATGAACAACATCTGAGTCTCAAAGAACTTTTCGTTAGCCGCGGTGCGTGAGGTAGGAAGTTGATCCAAGAACACTGGGACGAGATCACCACCGTGCTCGACAAGCTGTGTGTCCATAGGCTCAAGCAATGAGTTGACATGGGCAGACTTGATGCAGTCCAAGGCGGACAGCGACGATCTCACCTCGTCATCTGTTGGTTCGTCATCACCTTTCAAGTAGTAGGCAAAAGTGGAGAGGATGCCCTTGGTGGCGGTGGATCTTGTGAGAACGAGGTCTGGCTTCACCTTTGGGATTTTGTGGAGTCTGTTCTTCTTCTGGAACTCGTGGAAGACGTCAGGATCAATCATACCGTTCTGCAAGAGCGTCAACAGGATCTTCACGATCGAGTTCCAACTCTGCTTCAAGTTGCCCAAGTTGGTCTTGACGATTCTGAACAGTACAACAACGGCGAGCTGGGCCTTGAAGTTGTTGCCAAACTCAATAGACGTCTCACTCACGTCGATAGTCTCGCCATCTTCCTCCACCTTGATTCTCGTGAGTCTCAGTGGAGAAGCTCTCCCGGACTCTGGGTTCACGGTGGTCTTAGACTCAGTCAAACACGACAGCTCACAGAGCTTGGAGACAATCTGGTCGGTGTACTCGTGCAATCCAAAGAAGGATGTGATCTGGGACAAGTTGTCAAGCGTGGCAACCATACGAGCCGTAACCTGGTCGTCTCTCGAGAATTCGTAGATCTTGAACACCGTGGCAATGATCTTTGGGAACACAGCGTTGAAGATGTACTGCTCAAGTTGCAACACCTCTGTAGAGTCCAGCTTCGATGGATCCTGGTACGTCGACACCAAGGAGGAGTTGGCAGCCATCATGTTGTTCCATGTGTCGTCAAACCACTTGCTTCCATTGTGCTCCTCAGGCATCACAATCTCCTTCTCAGCGATGGACTGGTAGATCTTGAACAAGTACCACACCGGGTAGTCCTTGCCGTTGTATGTCCCGCTGAGGTTTCTCTGGTATGCCTCAAAGGTCATGTGGTCCTTCACATTCTTGTTGTACAGGTCTGTGTTGAGCATGATGATGGAGTATGAGAGAATGAACACGGAGTCAGCATCTGGCATCACCGTGTCTGGGTCCTCGGGTTGGTTGCTCTGCTCTTCGGGTCTCTCCTCTGGAGCATCTTCGGTTGACTCTGCCTTGACTTCTTGCTTCTCCTCTTCAGCCTTACTCTTCTTCTCACCAGCATGTTCTTGTTGCTGACAAGCAACGTAGTGAGCGGAGAACGTCTCAACAATTCTCTCGATCTGTTGAGACTCACCAGGAAGTCTGAACGCCTTGAGAAGCATTCTCAACGCCTCATCAACTCTCAATCCGGCAAAGTCAAAGAGTTGCATGAACAAAGTTAGCAGATCCTTGTTCTCCGGTCTGGCGAGGTAGACACCCAGCTCCTTCTTATTGAGTCTGTTGGATCTCTCGAAGAAGAAGCGTGCAACCTCTTTCTTGTCGTCCAACGAGGTGATGAATCCCTTTTGAGCCAATGCGACAAGCCCGTCTTTTGGTTTCTTGTTAAAGACAGAGGTGGCAGCGACAAACTCCTTCTTGTTGATCTTGTCCTGGACAAGCTTTGAGAGGTTCTCTGTGGAGTATGCGCCCTTGGCCTCCTTGACATGGGTGTGAAGACGTGTGAGGAACGTGAGCAAACCTTCTTGGCAGATCGGTGGGACGGACTCGGTGATGGTTCCAGCAGTCTCTGGAAGTGAGAGCTGTGCGAGGAACTCAATAAACCGAACTGTGAGGTCCTGTCTCTGGAAGTTGCAGTCGTAGTTGGCAAAGAGTTCAATGAAAAACATGGAGCTTCTGGTCCACAGGATCGAAAGCTCGTCAATCATGATCTCCTTCGCAGACTGAGATTTGATGTTCACCGGCTCAACTGGCGTTGATCTTCCCTTGCTGGAAGTAGGAGTCTTCGAAGTCTCCGCTGGAGGTGGTAATATGGAGTTGATGATGGTGGACAACGCGAGTTCAACCTGCGCTTGCAGCTTGTCCCCCAATGTGAGTGTCAGTGTTGTGAAGAGCTGCATGGCCGCCTGTAGCACCGGCAATGAGTTGACGTTCTGAATGATCTGGAGCGTGTGCTTGAAGATTGGGTCGGCAATGAGGTTGAGCAGCGTTGGGAACTGTGGGAATCTGTCTGCGCTCATCTCCACGGCAGTACCAATGAGCGTCAGGGCAAACACCTTTGTGGACTCTGTGTGCTTGAACTGGTTCTCCGGGGAGATCATGGAGATCAGAATCCCAAGGAACTGCTTGATGGCTGGAAGGCCGAATGGCTGGTCTGCACTGTCTGGGACTTCGAAAGACTTCTTTGGAGTGGCTGTGCCCTCATCAACGCCGATTGGGGTCTCCACGAGCTGATCACGAGAGTAGTCATGCGTCTCCTCGGCAACCGCATGTGTGTTCTCCTCTGGTTGGATATCGTCGAGCCTCTTGAAGATCTTCACTGTGATTCTGTAGACTGAGAGCTCTGCCGCCTTGCGCAGTACCTCGCTTCTTCTCTTATTGCACGCGAGCGAGAACGACGTCTGCACTACTTCGTAGATCACGTCGTCTGAGAGCAAGTCGCCCAGTTCCGAGTCGATGATGGACTCGAGGAGCTTGAGCACCTTGAGCAACACCGCGTCATCTGATGTCTGCTCAGACGCCTCAAAGCGGCAGTGTGTGAGCGAGTGCATGATGTGGTTGAGTGTGAACACCAGGTTCTTCGAGTCCTTGGAGATGATATGGTAGTTGAGGAACTTCGTCAGTGAGTCCAGGGCCAGTGAGGTGATGTTGCCCGAGGTGGAGCTCGACTTGATCACGAGCAGGAAGGGCTGAAGCAGGGTCAGCGAGTCGATCTCCGCGAGCGAGGTCTTGTTGTTCAGCATCAGTCTCAATTGGATAAACCCAGAGAGCAAAGGATCGTTTTGGTGTGTGGATCCGCCGTTGCCGCTGGCGTTGGAGCCGCCCAACGCGTACTGGTTGAGATCATTCCCGTCGTTAAAGAGCTCACTGGCGCCGCCGGCGAGGATGGCCGCCATTCCGGACTGCGAGTACTTCGAGAGCTTGCGCATGGACGACGAGATCAGGATGCACTCCTTTACCACCACCGTGACCGGGTTCAGGGCAATAGCGCCCGCCACGGGCTGTCGGGACGGCATGGTTCGTGGCTCTTGCTGTGGGTGTGTGACGAGTGCTTCTTCTGTGCGAACAGGGGGCCTTCAAGAGCGCGAGAAAGTTGTAGCGAGCACCTGTGTGGTGGTGTATGGCGCTGTATCCGTCCGTGTGTGCCTCGTCAGGGGTGGGATAGCTGTTCTTTTAGCCCTTTTCCAAACAGGTCCAACCCGTGCGCTGTCCAAATGTTTTTGTTTTGGGCTTCGGAGGCGCCGCTGCGGGAAGCGGGAAGCGGGAAGCAGGAAAGGTTCTGGTGTCCGGGTGTTTATTACGTAGTGGCACGTGACCGGTTTGTTTACTTATACTAACGCCTCCGCTTTTGGGGCAGGGATATCCATGTGGTACTCCGGGATGTCTTTGGCGTACTTTTTCAGGTCTCTCTTCAGTGTCCCGGACTTGAAGATGGTATAGGCTGTGATGATGTCTCCAATAGCGCCCTTGTTCTCCATCTTCAGTTTGCTCTCAACCACTCTCCTCATGGCTGGGCTCCACTCTGTCATGTACTTCTTCATCAGTTTCGCAATGTACTTGATCTGTCCATCAGTGGCTGGCTCTTTGCGCCATGCAACGTCCCGTTTCGGGTTTTTGCCACGACACATCTTGACGAGGGCCTTTGGGTACGGAGAGTACTTGGACACCACAGGCCTCAAATCCCCAATGATCACCGGCGCAACAAGTTTGGCATCCCATCGTTTCTGATACCGGTCAAATCGGGACTTCTTGAACTTGTACCGCTCTCGTTCCTGGTACTTGGCCAGCGTGATGATCTTGTTGTTGATCTTGGACAATGCTCCTGGTTTGTAGAACTCTGAGAGGTCAACTTCCTTCAAGAACTCCTCGGAAAGCCCACTGGGATGGATCTGTAGCCTGAGGTGTGCACTGAGTCCGTTGGAGTCTGCCAATGGTAAGACCCATATGTTCGATGTGAATCCTTTGATCCATGCCAACTCGGAGACCGCCGTGAGCAGATACTCATCGTATGTGTCGTACTTGCCCTTCAAGTTCGACCCAGGCGGCAAGATATTCTCGTCTGTGTTGTTGATGAAGTTTGAGTAACTGTGGAACGTGGTGAGATCAATCCCTTCAATCTCATGGACTTCGTTGGTGTTGTCAATGAGATATTGTTGGGTATCACGTAAAAGCTGGGCTTCTTTCTCTTTCCACTCTTCTTGCTTTTGTAACTCCTCGGCCTTCTTCCTCTCCTCATACTTCTCCATCTCTTCTCTCTTCGCCTCCATCTCTTCCATGGACATGCCGCTAACGTTCAACCCACTGGGCAGGCCCTTGAGCGTCGGGACGGAGACAACGCTCCCACTGCTGATCCCGACGAAATCCACAACGTGACAGAAATCCTTAGAGTCATGTAGTCTCAATCCACGGCCAATCATTTGGATCAACAAGTTTTTGGACTGTGTCGGCCTCACGAGGAGGATGCAATCGATGTTAGGCATGTCTGTACCCTCGGTGAAGATCCCACAGTTGATCAGCACTGAGATCTCACCGTCTTTGAACTGTTTCGTAATCAGTTGTCTTTCCAATTTTTTCGTCTTGGACGTGACAACTTCTGCATTGACGTCGTTGGCCTTGAACAACGAGCAGAGGTCCGTGGCGTGTTGGATATCCACTGCAAACACTAGTGTCGATCGTACTTGCTCCGTTTGCACAAAGTGGAAGTATGTCTGTAGCACAACCCTGTTGTTCTGCTCTGTGTTCATCGTGTTGGACAGACTCTTGATGACAAACTCACCTCCTTTGGACTTGACTTTGTTCATATCGGCATCGACAAGTCTCACCGTGGTGAACTTCGCATCAGTGAGGTGTTTGGCCAGGATCATCTCCTCCAGATCCATATGGAACACAATCTCATCAAAGACTTTGTCCAAGTCGTCATCGTCTCTTCTGAACGTGGCGCTGAACCCAACCACTGGGACAGTGGACATGTGCTCCACCACGTCCATGTACGTCCTTGCCGTAGAATGATGCGCCTCGTCAATGATCAATAACTTGAAATCCTCCGGGTCATACTTCTCTAGTCTCCCTCTTCTCAAACTCTGGACCATCCCGATGATGATGTCCGCCGTTGAAGGGTCTGCGTGATAGTCACCCATCTCAATCTGTACGTTCTTCTCGGGATAAGTGCGTTTGCAATGCTGCATGGCCTGGAAGGCGAGTTCTTGTCTGTGTACGAGGATCAGGGCCTTTGCATTCCCCTCGAGCCTCCCGATCAGGTTGGAGAAAATGACAGTCTTACCCCCGCCTGTGGGTAGACTCACACCAATCCTGCTTTTGCCAGAGTTGAAGGCGTCGAGACACGACTGGATACATCGTTCTTGATACGGTCTCAAGGTCAGTGGTTTGACTTGTGTTGTTGTGAGGTATCGGAGACACGTCAGTGGTCGTAGTCGGTGTATGGCACGCATGTGTGGGAGGTCTCTTTGGGATGTTGGAGGGAAGGAAAGCACGATGAAACATCAGTATAACGATCAAGTTGTTTGTTGATGGTGTGGCCCCTACCGTTGCACGTGACCTGCATCGAACGCGTTCGCGGGGAATTGTGTTGAGCGAGAGCGAGCGCGAGACCGATATGGGTAACTTGCTCAAAGTACGCACACACACCAGCGGTAAACACAGCGGGGGCGGCTAACGACAAGCGCAAATGTTCGTGGGCATCAGACAGTTCCTCGGACGCAACCGGCGCAAGTTCCTGATTGGGACGGGCGCCATTGGCATCATTTACCTGCTGCTGGGCTTTGTGCAGCGCAAGTTCCAGGAGTACCAGCTGCGACTGACGGAGGAGCGGTTCCAGCGTGAGCAGATCCGCCGCCGGTTCGAGCAGACACAGAAGGACGCGCTGTTCACGATATACTCGCTGAGCCCGTTGCTTGGCGAGTCGGTGATCAAGGCGCTGAACGTGGAGGAGATCACGCAGGCGCTGCAGGCCCGGCGCCTGGAGAAGAGGGGCGGCCTTGGAGGAGGGTCCGGGCTCAGCGACGTGTCCTCGGCGATGGACGAGAGCGTTGTGCTTGGAAGCAACGAGACCCGCAAGTCGAAGAACGAGCTCTGGAGCGAACTGAAGGTGCTGAGTCTGACAAGGCTGCTGACGCTCGTGTACAGCGACGCGTTGTTGGTGCTCTTTGTGCGGTTGCAGCTCAACGTGTTGGCTAGACGGGACTTCCTCGAGGACGCGTTGAGGCTGGCATCTAAGAAGCACGGGTTTACCACGAAGTCCTCAGAGACTACTGACGCAGACCACACGGAGTTTGTCACAGAGCAGGCGTACCTCAGTCTGAGCTGGTGGCTGTTGAACCGCGGATGGGTCCAGATCCGCCAGGTGGTGCAGCGTGCAGTGGAGGAGGTGTTTGAAGAGATCACGCCGCGCTACGAACTGGACCTGGACGAGCTGGCAGTTCTGTTGCAGAAGACACAGATGTTGATTGAGAAGGAGCTGAGTCTACGCGAGCTGGTGCTGCCGCCGAGAAACTTGGAGAACTTTGTGATCCAGCAGACGGTGGACGACGACGGGCTGCGTGCGCTGATGAACGGTAATGCCGCAGGAAACCTGCGGGTGCTCATCGACGAGACGGCCGACTACGTTGGATCCGGGTCGTCGCAGATTGTGCTACACTCGCTGGCCAGTGCCGGGCTGGCACTCGTTGTGGGGTCCGTGGGCGAGCAGATGCAGCGCGCGGGGGGATCCGCCCAGGCTAGACAGAAGCTGGCGGTGGTGCTAGCAGCCACGACGAAGCTCGCGCACGGGTTCCGCCAGCCGGGCGCACAGGCTGTGGAAGCAATGCACTGCGTCCCGGAGCTGGATGAGCTGAGTGCGTCTGTGTACTCCAACTTTGGGTAATTGAGAGAACTTTTACGTATTTTCTGTAGAGAAAACGGGGAGCCGCCCCAGGCCCCGATGCCAGAAAAAAGCCAGTTTCGCGGGTCGCGCTGTACACTACAAAAGGCACTCGCCACGCCCGCTCCCTTCTCCGCCACCACCACAAACCCACCGTCCAAACCATCAAACAAAACAACAAAACAACAAAACATGTCCGCCAACACCATCAGAATCAAGTCCTCCGACGACGAGGTCTTCACCGTCGAGCGCAGAGTCGCCGAGCGCTCCGTGCTCATCAAGAACATGATGTCCGACCTCAACGCCGACGACGACGACGACTTCGAGTGCCCGTTGCCTAACGTGCGCTCCTCTGTGCTCAAGAAGGTGCTCGAGTGGGCTGAGCACCACAAGGAGACCGCCTTCCCGGACGACGAGGACGACGACACGAGAAAGTCTGCCCCTGTCGACGACTGGGACCGCGACTTCCTCCGCGTCGACCAGGAGATGCTCTACGAGATCATCCTTGCCGCCAACTACCTCAACATCAGACCATTGCTCGACGCTGGCTGCAAGGTGGTTGCCGAGATGATCAGAGGCAAGTCCCCAGAGGAGATCCGCAGAACCTTCAACATTGTCAACGACTTCTCCTCCGAGGAGGAGGCTGCCATCAAGAGGGAGAACGAGTGGGCCGAGGACCGTTGAAAACCCCTCCTTTTCTCATTGCTATTGTTTCTGTTGCTCACGCTGCTATGACTTATCCCTTTCTACTTCTTGACACTTTCTGTGGGATGCTGAACCATGTGTTTGACTGTTCTCCACTGTCCTTGTCTCTTTTCGTTGCTGTCTTTTCTTAAACACTTCATTCCTTTAAACTTCTCATTTTTCAACAACCTCTCTCACCTTCTATCTCCACCAAAATCCATCGCTTTAACTTATTTCCAACGCGATATTGTAGATATACACTCTGTATACCACTGTGATCCCTACACCAACCCATTGACACGCGCATCGCTTTGGAATTGACGCGTTCTCCCACCCCCGTCGTCGTGACACCCGCGCCAGGTAAAAGTGTTGATCGAGCCAGTGACAACACCCGGACACCAACAGACACGCAGCGCTGGCGCAGGGGTTGAAACGTCGTCCGCTGGCCTCTCTCTTGTTTACGCTGCTGTTGGTGACTGCCCCCAACAAACCGTGCTATGATCGACACGCACTTCCCGCTGCCCTTCCGTATTACCCTTCTCCTCAACCTGGGCGCCTGGCTATGGTTCCTCGTGCTGCGGGCACTGGCGGACAACACAAGGATCAACATCCAGCTCCTGCTGAAGCTCGACCACCCGACAACACAACAGGCTCAGCTCGTGGAGAGTAGGGCCACAAACGTCTCTATAGTCGCCATCTTCAGCTACCTCCTCTTCCACATGCTCCACGACACAGAGTCCGAAGCAATCTCACTCAGCGATTACCTGCCTCTCATCACCCTCGTGTGGACCATCCACCAATTCATCACACCCAAAACATCGAGACTCGCCACGTCGCTCAAGCGTGTTCTCCAGGGCCGCATCAACAGAGACATCCGCACGAATGACATCATCCTCAGTGATACGCTGACCTCCTACAGCAAAGTGTTTGTCGACTGGGCAGTCTACCTCTGCCATCTCTTCCATGGACAGACGTGTTTACCCAAGGTCACGGGTTCCAAACTGGACAGATCGTGTGGTGAACAGATCTTCCTCGACTCAATGGTTGGATCCATTCCGAACTTCATCAGACTTTCACAGTGTTTCCGTGAGTGGAAGATGACGGGCGACAAGACACACATGTGGAACTTCCTGAAGTACTCGTCCAACATCCCCGTGCTCATCACCGGCCTTTTGATCCGTCACAGGGGCGACTCATACCTCGGTGCTTGGGTGCTCTTTGCCCTCTTCAACTCGAGTTACTCCTTCTACTGGGACATCAACAACGATTGGAATCTCGGACTCTTCAAAAAGACCAAAACGCATCTTCTCAGACCAACGCTCGTCTACTCTGAAAATTTCTACCTCCTCGCAATCGCATTCGACCTCATGGGAAGATTCATCTGGGTTGCCAAATTCCTCCCACCGCCAGTGGAAGGTTCCTCCTCCATCTTCTACATCGGCCTTACATCCCTCTTCTCCACCGAGGATGGCTGGTTCGCCCTCGAACTCATCGAGATCCTCAGACGCTGCGTGTGGGTCTTCATCAAGCTCGAAGTGGACTACATCAACCTCTCATCATCCAAGGACGTGCAAATGACCAACGTATAGAACATCTCTCTAATATTAATCCCTCCGTCTCTTGTTATCCTTGGCCTTTCTGTTGTTCTGTCTTCTCTCCGCCTTGCTCAAGTATCTAAACTTCTTCTTCTTCTGCTTCGGCTTCTCCGCACCGGCAATCACAGCGTACTTCTGTGCACGGTCTATGCTCTCCTCCAACACCTTCTTGGACTTCTTCAAGTTGACATAGTTCAACTTGGCAATCTCCTCAATGTCGTTGGGTAACTCCTCTATCGTCACTTCTGTGCCGTCCTCACCTTCGCCGTACACTTGGGCAACTTTTCTCTTGAGCACACCTTTTGTGCCGTTGGACTCCTCCTCATCACTCTTAAACCCTTCCCACTCTTCATATTCTTCCTCCTCCCCTTCCTTCTCTTCCTCTTCGTCTTCGTCACTCGAGCTCTCCTTGTCATTGTCACTCTCATCAAGCGCACCGCTCATGATCTTCATCTGCTCCTTGTACTTCTCCATCTGTTCCAACAGCTCCTTCTCCCTCTCGAGCTTGATCTGCTTTCTCTCCTCAATCTTGGCAAGTCTCTCCTGCTCTTTATGGAACTCCTGTGCCTTCTTCTGACGCTCGAGTTTTCTCTTGTGGAACCCCGTCAAGTACTCGTTTCGGTCCTCCTTGTTGAACACAACCTCCTCCACCAAATGCTTCTTCGCACGGTTGTTGGCGTACTTCTTTCCTCCGGTGAGGATCTCGCGGTTGCTTCTTCCCATTTTTCCTTTCTGTGGTGGGGGGTCTCTTCTCTGATGAGAGGGAAAGAGAGAGCCCGCATCTCCGTTGAAACTTTTTGCCCGCCCGCCCGCTTTTGAATTTTTCGCACTGTTGTACGTAAGCATCGCTAACATCATTACGTAATCAGACTCATCTTGATCTAAACGTCTATAAAATATCCTTCACCGGGTTCTCACTCTCATCCAACTCACTCAAGAGCTCCTCCAAGTGGGACTCGGCAACCTTGAGCATCTCACGCAGATTCTGCTGCTTGTGCGCGCGCAACTTGTCCTCAACCTCGGACTTCTTCGCACCATTCAACTCCTTCCCATCGCCGCTCCGAGACTCGATCCACTTCCAAATCTCATACTCTTGCTCCTTGATCCTCTCATCGCTCTTCAACCGGTCATCCACTGCGGGCATGAGGATGTACTCCCGACCACCAATCGTCACGCGGTTGTCAGCACCAACGGACACAGCTGTAGGCTGTCCAGCGCCTCCGAGGATCCTCTTGAACACCAACCAAAGCACGAATGCAACTCCAAACAAGCCAAACACGTTGTTAAATGGTTGTAATAGCTCGGCACCGGGGAAGTTGAGGTTGTAGTAAGCGCTAGGCTTACCACCGAGCTCTTCAATGCACGTCTCAACCTCAGGTTTCTTCTGTGTAACAGTCTTGCCTCTCTTTCTCTTCTTCCCGGACGAGGCAGCATCCCTGGCTATGATGTCCTTCACTTCTTGAATCATGACCTTGTTACTCTCCTTCTGTCCGTCGATACTTCCCTTCTCAATCATAGACTTGATCCAACTCTTACCCTTCCACACCACACCGGTGCTCGACACAACTTTGGTGCAGTTGTTCTCACCCCATGACAACCAGTAGTTGGCAGACACGTGGAAGGCGTTCCCAGAGGGCACATCCGGAGTGTTGATGATTCTCTGGATGTGGATCACAGAGTTGAGATCAAACTGTTCCACAGTCTCGGTGACATCGCACTTTGTAGTCTTGGGTCCAACTGGTGCATTCAATGGCTTGGTGTAGTTGTAACTTCTCTTCTTCTCGCCCTCCGCAGGGAACTCACTGATTTGTGAGATGTCAAACACCTTCTGTGCTTCTAAGATGTGCTTCAAGTGCACGGCACCGAACAACAAGTTGTACACCACACCCAATGGAGCCGAGATTTCTTCTTCCAAGATGATGGACTCAGGAGATGGAACAGTAGGTGTGAAGTTGACAGACGGATGTGTCTTTGGACCAATCAGTGGCAAACTCGAGACAGCTTCTTCAGAGGAGTCAGCGCCGGCACCAGAACTTTCAGTAGTGGCAGCCTCGGACTTCAACTCATTAACCAAGATCCCAATAGACTCCTTCTGCCCAGAGATGGACCCATTGTCAATGGCACTCTTAATCCAACTCTTCCCGGTCCAGTTCATGTGCGTGTACACCAACACAGTGGTCGAGTTGCGTGGACCCCAAGACAAGTAGATGTTCGTCACCACAGAGAAGGCATTGCCGGATGGAACGTCCGGTGTGCGTGTAGTCTGCGTGCACTTGATGTACTCCTTGAAGTCGACGTGGTCCAGAGTCTCGACAACTTGACATCTCGTCTCCTTTGGACCCACAGGAGCACTTAATGGCTTAATGTAGTTGTACTCACGGGTCATCACGTCGTTCTTGTTGGTGAACTCTGATATAGCGGAGATGTTCTTGTTCTTCTGCTTCGTAATCACCCTGGTCATGAACTCCGTGGATTTTCCAAACAAGAGACGGTACACTTTCGGAAGCGGCGCGGACACTGTCTCCTCAATGATCTTCACTTCTCCAGGGACTTCTTGATGCTCTGGCTCGGTTGGCGCATGCTTCGAGATGTTTGGAATGTCGTCATCTTCTGCCTTAGGTTCATCCTCACGTTCAAAGTCATCCCCATCGTCGTCCTCTGTGTCATCATCGTAGTCGTACTCATCATCCTCGGAGTAAGCTTCACTGTCGCTTGGAGCCAACCTGCTTCCCACGGATATACTTCTGCGTCTTCCACGTTCATCTTCAACGCTATCCTCCATGGTCCCACGAACGATCTGGTTCCAGATGTTGGTGATCAAATCAAACGTGGTGTCTCTGTTGAGCAAACTGGCAAAGATGTACTTCTGATGCAAAGTCTGGATGACAATGGCATTCGGGAACAACCCCGCAGTGGTCTTCTTCTCCAATTGGACAATCTCCTGGATCGGAATGTTCAGAGTCGTGACCCAACCCAAGATGTTGGACTTGAACGAGATGTTGCGCTCTGAGATGTACATCCTTCCCTGAACCAACATCTTCTCATTGATCAACATTCTTCCCTGCACCATGATCTCACGCTGGAGTGCGCAGCTGTAGTCGTCAATCAGTCTCTCTGACTTTGAAATCTTCTTGAAGATGGAGTGGAAGTCTGCATTGCGTTTGGCACTGGCAAATGTAACGTTCTTCAACTCGACATACGTGGAGGAACGAGAGAGCCCAGTGTCGAATGAGATGTCACCGGTGACGGAATTGTGGTCCAGAGTATGCGCACTTGGAGCTCTTCTCGGTTGTGGTCTCTTGGTGCCATCAGTGAGTAAGAATCTGTTAGGTCGAGGCGATAGGGAGCGTCTGAACGGTGGTGGTGATGTCGATTTGATCTGTCTGCCCGTCATGTTTGGATCATAGGACTTCACCTTCTCGAGAGGCTGGTTCGACAAGACACTGTTGAGACGAGGAAGTTTTGAATCTTTAGAGAGCAGTGGACTCGCGGTTCTGGTCGGAGATGGAGAATGGATGGGACTTGCAGTAACAGAGCTCATAGATGGGTTCTCGACCTCAATCTGTGGAGGTACATGCTGGGGAGGAGATGCAACGCCATTGACACTTGCCGTTGTGGGCATGTCAACAAATCCCAAGTCCTCGAGCGTCAATTCTCCCTTCCCCATCGTGCTCAAGAGTGTCTTCCTCACTGGTTCAAACTTGACGTCCTGCGCCCTTGAAGTCTGAGAGGTCTGGTCGAAGACTTCGTTATCCTCTGGTTGTTCTGGCGGTTCGATGGGTTGTTGTGTTTGTGATGAATTCTTGCCGTTAAACGAGAGGAGCGAGTCCAAATGTTGCATGAAATTGCCTCCAGACTCGTCAGCTTTGCCGTTCTCCGTGGGGTGAAACTTGACGTCTGTGCTTGTCGTTCCTGCTATGGATCCGATATGTGTAGCTGCGGTATGCGCTGCTGACATAAACGTGGAGAGGATGCCCGAGTGCTGTGGTTCCAGTTGATCCGACTCCTTGTCCCTTTCCCTTTCCCTGTCCAGCAGGGAGCCCTGGTCGGAGGAGGCATCCAGGGGTCCAGTGTTGTTAGGTGGCCGCAAGTGGTTGTCTGTGCGGCGGGAATGGAGCGACTCCACGGTTCCGTTGGTTGTCTGGCCAACAACAGCGCTCGAATCATACAGTGTCGAGGGGACCTCGTTAGTCAGGAAGAAGTGTGTGCGGGAAGTCTGGTCCTCTGAGACCGAGGAGGAAGAGGTGTCGTGGCTCGGTGTCTTTCTGAGGCTGAAGAGACCCTTGGACTGGCGATGTCGTACGGGATGGATTTCCGGTGTGAGTTGCGAGGTCCTGTTGCTGGTCTTCTTCGGTGGCAACAACGCCTTGGGCGTGTAAATCCTCGGTGGGGCAGTGGTGTTAGCCCTGTCGTTATTGATCGAAGATGAGGAGGGCCGGAGGTGGGACAGTGTGGAGGAGCGGACGCTGAAGGAGGAGCGTCTGGGGTTGTTGTTGCTGCTGCTGTTGCCTGGCTCCAGTTGGGCACTGAGCCGGCGCTTGGGCGTGGCAGCCCCTGAGGACGCCTGTGTATCCGTCTTGGACTTCTTGCGGCGCAAGAAAATGCCCATCGTTGGTTGAATGTGGTTCTAGAGCTGGGGGGGGGGGTTAGCCGCCGACCGGTGCTGGCGGTTCAAGGAAGCGTTGATGGTTGTTTGTTTCCGCGCCCCGCCCGGGAGCTCGGCCGAAGAAAGGCGGAGACAGCGGAGACAGAGGAAACTACGGCGGCAAAAGAATTTTGGGTGGCGAGTGGTGGTTCTGAGAGCGTACAGTCGTTCATTCATTAGCGTAGCATCGTCAACAGTCGTTTCAGCAAATTTGGTTGTCCCCTTCATCTCCATTTTTCCCCTCATTTTTGTCACTTCTCCTCGTCCTCCTTCTCAACGCCAACCTCAGCCATCACATCGCACAAACGGATCTGTCTCTGGTCAGCGATCAGTGTCATCAGCGACATCGCTGTGTCTCGAAGCTCGTTGTACTCCTTCAACTCCCGGATGTGTTTCTTGACAATGGCGTCAGCGTCCACAGGCAACGTGGCCTTCGCCAGGGCTTGGAGCTCAGCTTCGAGATCGGCTGAAAGCTCCTGGAGCTCTTCGAGCTCCTTCTCCTTCTGAGAGATTCGCTTCTCGATAGCGGCGGGCGTCTGTGTCTGTCTGTTTCTGAACATCCGGTTGCCTTGTCCTGGTGTTTACGTTGGAATGAAGAGAGTGCTACGCGTAAAAGATTATTCGAATTTTTTTTTCGTGTATCAAAAAAGAGGGAATCCGGTGCTTCAGAAGCTTATAAAGTCTTTGTTGTAATCAGTCGTTGTTCATGATTAGCATGGAAAGTTATCATCATCATGAGCAATGGGTCTCCCCCTCCGCAGCTGCTGGAGTAACGCTTTGTCCTGTCACACTCGAGTTAGTACACAACTCTCGATACAAGAGAGGATGAGAAACCGTAAAGCGGCCCCGGTTTCTTGGTCAGAATTTTCAGTGTGTTTGGCGTGAAATCGAATCGATCATGGTTTAACGATAATCTGTTTGGGGCGACAAGCTGTCATCATAGAAACCGGTGCTGCTCCTTGTGGGTCCTTCCGTCTCCTCTGGAAGTGAAACTTACACGCTTGTACTCAAGCAGGATGGCTCTTTCAGTAGGATTTGAGAGAGCCACCACAAGGAAACAAAGTGTTACTCCCGCTCTCCTACGAGAAAGCGGGCTGCTTCTGTTGCTTTGGTGCTTGAACGGTGGTGGAGATGGGAAGAGCAGCGCAGGAGAAAGGAAAAAAAAAAGTTTTCCGCGTTGGTGCGTCAAGCGTCAAAGCATCTGGTGTTCGGGTGGGTTATGTGGCCCAGGCGCTCCCTGGGAAACGCGTCTTTAGGGCTAGGGAAACCGCCACTCTGCTCTGTCCTCGTCCCCTCTGGCTCGACTCCCCGGCTCACCAAACACCCAGATGGTCACCGTACGGGTCTCAGAACAGGCTCCCACACAGTCCAAGTTCAAAGTCCGGGACCTGCTCTCCCTGGCGAATCCGCAGCGCGCCTACCTCTCGCCACTCGCGGTGATTGCTCACATCGATGTGAACGCGTTCTTTGCCCAAGTCGAACAGATCAGGCTGGGTCTGTCTAAGGAGGATCCCGTTGTTTGCGTTCAGTGGTTCTCGCTCATCGCTGTAAGCTATGCCGCTCGTGAATATGGCATCTCCAGAATGGACACACTCGATTCCGCCAAAGTGAAGTGTCCCAACATCATCGCCGCCCACACCGCGGTCTTCAAGAAAGGTGAGAACTTCTGGCGATACAGAGACGAGGACAAGCAGCTACCGAGCCCAGTGGACTACAAAGTCAGCTTGGACCCTTACAGACGTGAGTCGAGAAAGATCATGAAGATCTTCAAAGACGAGTGTGACCTTGTGGAGAAGGCCAGTGTCGATGAGAGCTTCATGGACCTCGGAAGACTGCTGTTACAGAGACTCTACGAGATGATCCCAGGGTTCCAGGAACAGGTTGAGTCGATGGACAAGCAGGACTCTTTGCCTCCTGTACCCAGAGACATTGAAATCGAGGCACAAGGAGTCGTGATGGATGCTACGAACGAAGGAGGAGTGCCCACCATCTACGATTGGGATGATCTCTTGATCCTCATGGGCAGTGTTATCACCCATGAGATACGACAACGCATTGAAAAGGAGCTAGGATACACAACTTCGTGTGGAGTGGCGAAGGTGAAGACCGTGGCGAAGCTTGCGTCGGGTTTCAAGAAGCCAGACAACCAAACCATTGTAAGGAACAGAGCCGTGCCCATGTTCCTATCGAACTTTGACTTCACGGACTTCTGGTCTATGGGTGGTAAAACTGGTGAGTACATCAAGACCAAGCTCTCTCCGCCTTCAGGTGCCGACTCTACGAACTACATCAGAGAGAACTACGACTTGCATGAGTTGGAGGAGTACTTGGAGGACAAACAGTTGGCTGAGAAGCTGTACCTGATGGTACGAGGAGATTATGCTGCCCCATTGTCTGAGAGGATTGTTCTCAAGTCGATGAACTCGAGCAAGAATCTGAGAGGTAACTCTGGTGCATCGTATGCTGATGCTTGCCAATGGCTCAAGGTGTTTGCAGCGGATCTCGTACAACGAATCGCTGAAACGGATGACGAGAATGGATATACCACACGGGCCAAAACTATCTCCTTGCATTTCAGATCCACGAGAGACTTCACAAACCCACATTCGAAACAGAGTCCATTACCCATCGTCCCATTGGATCAGCTCGAAGACACGCTCTACCAGTACGGTTGCTCCTTGCTCAAGATGTGTGAGACCTCCTTCGGCAACATATATCCACTCTCGAACATCAACCTCACCATCAGCAACTTTGAGAATGACGATGGGCTGACGACGAGCATCATGGGCTTTGTCAAGAAGGGTGATGCCAACTCCGCTTTCAAGAACTTTGACTCCAAAGCCACAGATGCACCACCGCCGCAGGTACAGCCCAAACCTCTAGTAAAGAAGCCAGTGGAGAAGGAAGAAGTGAAAGAGTTTGAAGAGTGTGGGGATGGCAAGTTCAAGTGTCTCCGATGTGATTCCGTTGTCACGGATGTCGCTGAGCACCGTGATTTCCACTACGCCCTGGATATGAGTGAGGCCATCAACGGCAGTGAGAGCTTGACGAACGAACTGAGGATGATCTCACGGAAACAGAAGAAGCTGTCGTATGCGGAGATGAGGATGTTGGAGAGATCTAGAACTCCGACGGATCGGGTTGGGAAGAAGACATCTGGGAAGAAGGCTTCCAGAGTGACGAAGGGACAGTCGAGATTGCCTTTTTGAGATCTATCTGTTAATCTATAGCAACTATTCAATATTCCTTGCAGTGATGGCCGTCTATTTAGTAGCAGACTCATGTAGATTGTTGAGAGGAACGCCGTCCTCTTTTGTAGTGTCTTCTGATCCCCGACGTAGATGCCGTACTCTTCGGCCAAGAGCACATGACTGGGAACCCCGAGTGGATTTCTCCGTAACTACTGCATTGCAACCTTGATCAGTGACAAAGGCGGCGTCGTCCATGTCATATCGAGCGGACTTTGTGACATGTGGCCCGTACCGTATCTCGATAGTCTACGCCACGTCCATCGTATATGTGAAAGACACGCTTGCTCCTTCTCTTTAGAAGTCTGTGATAACACTCTTACATTAAATTTTCATATGATAAGAATACCAGATATGTCGAAAACCGAAGTTTTGATTATACGTCAGCTATTCTGTATTCGTCCTGAAAAAATGGACTAACTTTTTCCAAATCCTGTTTCTCACTTGAAGCTTTAGGCTGCTTGTTTGAGAAACAAAATTATTTAACACTTTTGACCTGATGACATTGTAGCTATAGATTCAGAACCAGCTGGAAAAATATTCAATTAGTCGAAATCTAATTCCCCATGGTGCTAGGAAAAACGGAACATTGGAGAAGAAGAGACACACCCGGACATACACCCGAACATGCAGAAGTTAACCCGGACACCAATATCATATACGTTATACGTTCCTTGTGTGCAGCGGTTCGTTGAACTTTTTGCGTTCAATAGCCCAAAACACTACCACATATGATCTTCCTGGTTCTGAATCTTATAGAAGGGGCGACCATGGCTTCTAGGAAGCGTTGGAGGATCCGTCGCATGATATTTAATTATGGCCGGGTGCATGATCGTGAGACTGGGTCGGAGGTCGGAGGGGTTCAAATTTATCTGGGGAGGCCTCTGGCAGCACTTACAATATAAGAGAACATACCACTGTATCTCCAGAGCCAAAAGTATATAATCATCATGTCATTATAGCAAATGTGTAGGGAAAGGGCTCACTTTGAGAGCCCTGGGTCATCAGTGTATGTATGCGGTACTCATATAATAACACCCCAGCTTCTCGAGGGCTGCGGTGGTCAAAGATCAATATGATCGTGAAATTCAATCGTCATCAGTCATCAATTATCATCACAGGGCAGCGTCGTGGCCACCGGTGCGACCGTGGTGCGTCTGTGTGCCATGTTCTTCTTCGTGAGCTGGGACGCAATCTTGTTCGTCGTGGTGAGATGCTGTGGGGCTGCTTTGACGTTCTTCGTGAGCAGGAAGTCGGAGGTGATGAGGATTATGGGGCACAGAAGCCACGCCCCGGAGATGCCTCCTCGCATTGTCCGTGGGTATCGTGGTGCGGTTATACGTGGATTTATTCGATGGTGGAGCAGCAGATTAGTGAAATTTTTCGTGAGCAACCCGAAAGGAGAATATTATGTAGTAACGCCCAATTTTCCGACATGCTGCCCAAACCGCGAATTCGCGAACTTTGTTAGCCCACCCATACAAAATTCGGGTTTTGTGTACGCAGATTCCCCCAGGCATGAGGGCAACAACTCGCCATTACTCCACACTGGACCGGGCGCTAACCCAGAGAAGTATCACTATGTGTTCCCATCATTTCCTCGATCATTGCTGACCCTTTTTTCCCACAGCTTCACCCCTCGATCCCGATCTCTTGTCCATCTTTCGATCTCGACATTGTTTACATTTGCCGCTGGTGATTCACTTTCCTGTCATTTACCTTGTTTTACTCACCTTGAAGACTCCCACACTACCAGACGCTGTTGGTAAGTACCATACTCTCTTTTCCCGTTGTTCTGTGTCGTTTTTTTGGGCTGTTTTGGTCCCCTTTTGTCAAGGCTTTTGCCGGCGGCTAATTTGAGGGTGCCATTTCGCAGGCCTGAAGGACATTGGACGTGTTTGTTCGTTACTCTGATACTGCAACTTACTCAATCAGAAGCTTGGAAGTGTCTTCTCTACATTTTCTGGGTGTTTTCTGCTTGTTTTGGTGGCTTATTGTGGTGTCCGGCGCAGTGGTACGGGCACATGAGGCAGCTAAAAACATGTTGTTATTTGCAAATCACTAAACAGAGTCAGGTGTCGGTGGAAACAGAGTCCACTTTGGTGGCGGTGGCGTTCTTCTCAGAGCTGAGCACGCCGTCGATGTTGGCGGTGCCCTCGATCACCTCGCTCTTCTGGTCGGTTGTTTTTCCCGCCATGATGTTGGAGAAGAATCTCTTGATGTTTGGCAAACTCTCCACCACAGGGTACACCGTCACGACGCCGACGGAGAAGAAGACCCACAGGAAGGTCACAATGATGTATCCTCTAAAGAACTTCTTGGTGAAGACATAGTTCAACCCGTAAAGCGGTATTGGGAACAGGATCAAGAAGAAGAGGACAAACACCGTTGCAACGACGATACCGTAGTTTCTGCTGCGGATCATGTGCTTCTCCTCTGCGGCAGCCTTCTCAAGGATAAGCTCCGTGGCATCCTGACCACTGAGAACAGTGGTGAGACCGTGGTCCTTGTCAAACTCCGAGTCGTCAACTTGCACGAGTTTCTCCTTCCAAACGCCAAAGTCAAAGTTGGCTGGCTTGATCCACACAAAGATCGGCACGAGGATGATTGGGATGCCAACAGCCATGGTGTTACCTGCTGAGAGAGCACCGTATGAGGAAAGAGTAGTCATTGTGATCACCTTGGACTCGGAGTATGCAACACCGAACCAGACGGCGATCGAGATGGCCGAGCCTAGGGTCGTGGATGCAATCATGGCGAAACCGGACATCTTCTTCCAGAAGAGAGTCAAGGCCATTGGGATGACGTTGACGTTGACAAAGATACCAACACATGTGGTGATGAACGACACGTCAAAGTTTGCCTCACCGAGACCGATGGCGAGGGCAATGACACAACAGGAGAAGATCACAAAGGAGGCATGTTGGACAAAGAGAATTCTCTTACCGGTGGCGTCTGGGTTGATGTACGTTCTGTAAATGTCATATGTCCACAGCGATGACACAGCAACCAACTCAGAGGAGAAGGAGGCTGTGCAAGCCATGAACACGATCAGGAGAACCATACCGACACCAGTGAGTCCCATGAGCGAGTAGGCAGCCACTGGGAGAACCAAACCATTTGAGATCTGTGCCGAACTCAGTCTGTCCGGATACAGGGCAAAGTCAGAGGTATCCTCGAGGGCACGACCAGCGAGACCCATGGTAGTTGCAAGAGCGTATGGAAGAGTGAACCAACAGAGGCCACCGAGGGTGTATCCTGCGAGGGCGGCGGATGGCTTAGCGGCGATGGCCTTCTGGAACAGCTGGGAGTCCACGGCGGCGGCCCAGCCGGCGCCAAAGAGGATGAGACCAAAGAGACCACTGTTGACGGAGGTGAAGGTCAAAAGGGATCCGTTCAAGTTACCAGAGACAGGGTAAGATTCTGCAGCAGTCACGAGCAAGTCGTACATCTTCTCCGGGGAGCCAATGATATCCGAAGTGACGTACACTTTGAACAGGAAGATCATGGTCACAACGTAGATGATCACGACGTGAACCCAGTCAGTCATGAAGGTTGCCTTGATGCCTCCAAGCATTGTGTAGATGATAACGAAGAATGGGAGGAGCACACATGCTGCAGGACGGCTGATACCGGTCATGCTGGCAAAGATGGAGGAGCCATTCACGAGCAAGTTGGCTGTGTAGAACAACTGCTGAACAAAAGTGTAGCAACACATTGTCAAATGTGCTGGTTTGCCATATCTCGTTGCCACGAGCTCATGGAAGGTGTGTGCTGCTGGTGCCTTTCTCTTCATCTCGATGGCAAACACGGCGAAGCTGGGAAAAGAATTGTTAGTCAATTGGTCTCGGAACTTGCTTTTAACGTGGAGAGTACTCACATAATGATCTGGACACATGCACCTGCACCATACCAGAAGGCAGCAGCGATACCGAGTTGGTAAGTTGTTGTGGTACTGAGGAGCAGAGTACTTCCGATTGTCCATGAGGCTAGGAAAAGCTTTGTTAGTACACGGTGTGCTTAGCGGAGGTTCTGGAAAAGAGGTACTCACAAACAACAGCAGAGGCGATAAGACCAGCTTTGATCGATCTCTTAGCGGTGGAAAGCATCTCAGAGTCCTGGACTTCGCTCATGTAGCGGGCAAGGAGCCAGGAAAGACCAACCATGCCAATGGCGAAGAGGGCACCGAGCCCTACGATCATGCCGTAGCCGGTACCCTGGCTAAACACAATAAAGTTACCGTCTGACATGTTTGGACGAGTAATCTGATGTGTAAATCAAAGCCTAAGCGATCTGGGGAGAGGGAGTGGGCGAAGGCTTCGTGACATATAAACAAAGAGAGAGCAAGGGGACATCCCAATCGGGCAGCCCGCCGCCGGGGAAACCCCAGATCTCTGGGGACTTGAGTGGAACTGATAAGGCTTTGGTGGAGAGACAGTGAGCCAGACCACATGGGATGATCCTCCACGGAGTTCCACGCGTCTCTGTTTGCTGCGAAGCGCCACTGCTTGTTTCAAGCTGATAACGCGGAATTCTCTGTATTTCCCCGGCCAGTCCACGGTTTCTACAGCGGGAAAAACAGATAATGCCGCTCTACCACCGCCACAGCAGACAATGACAGAGCTGTACGACGACTATCTCTTCCTCTTCAGAGGAAAACACCGCCCATTACTCCCATTGCATCCCGCCAGTCGTACAGGCAAACCCCGCTGCCCCGGCGATAAGGCGCGGCTGTGCGAACGGTACGTGCAACATATCCGCAAACACCCGGACACCATGCCTTATCGGCCCCTTACAATCCTGCCTGGGTGGTGGGTGGTGGCGAGCGGGTGTGTTCAGGTCAGGGAAGTTGCGGAACAACGGATCGATTCCAGACCCGGGCCTCTGTACGATCTGTACGTATCAGTCCGCTTTTTGGGTGTGGGCTCACATCCGTTTCGGGCTGGTGCACACGATATCTACCACATGCCACATGCGGATGGCCGAATGGGGAAGTTGCGCCGCCGGTGGCGGTGGTGCCCCGAAGAGCTTCCCATGCCACCCCCGCCAATCCCCCCCCCCCGCGCGGGCTCTTCCTTATGCTCATGGCCTCTCCAGATCGGGTGGGCCCGTGTCCCGTGGATCCGTGATAAAAACAGCTGCGATTGTGTCCCGTCCTCCTCCCTCTCCGGTCCCACATCTGCGCTCCACAGAACAACGCAACATGAGTTTCCACAAAGTTCAGCGTGTGCTCATCGCCAACCGCGGTGAGATCGCATGCCGCATCATCAGGACCTGTTCCGAGCACGGACTCACCTCCATTGCCGTCTACTCCAAGGAGGACCTCGAGTCTCTCCACGTCAGCGAGGCCGATGAGGCCTTCCTCCTCCCGGGAACCGGTGCACAGGCATACATCAACATTGACGAGATTGTGAAGGTGGCCAAGGAGCAGAAGGCCGATGTCGTTGTCCCAGGTTACGGTTTCCTCTCTGAGAACTCTGACTTTGCCGCTAAGCTCGCTGCAGAGGGCATCGTCTTTGCCGGTCCATCGAGTGAGTCTGTGGAGAAGTTTGGATTGAAGCATTTGGCCAGAGAGATCGCCAAGGACTGCGACGTCCCAGTCGTTCCGGGCACAGAGCTCATCAACGACGAGAGTGTCTTGACGAAGGCATGTGCCGAGATTGGATACCCTGTCATTCTCAAGGCCACTGCTGGCGGTGGTGGCATGGGCTTGAAAGTGTGCCACAACGAGTCCGAGGTCAAGGAAGGGTTTGCACAGGTTGTCTCCAGAGGCGCCTCTCTGTTCTCCAATGCTGGTGTGTTTGTGGAGAAGTACATTGAGTCTGGTCGTCACATCGAGGTCCAGCTGTTTGGTAACGGTCTCGGAGACGTTGTCACTTTCGGTGAAAGAGAGTGCTCCATCCAGCGTCGTCACCAGAAGGTCATTGAGGAGGCACCATCTCCATTCGTTTCTGATCTCGGTGCCAAGTATGGTCTCAGAGGCAAGCTCACCAGCTGTGCAAAGAGATTGGCCGAGAGCGTCAAGTACAAGTCTGCCGGTACCATTGAGTTCCTCGTTGACGACGAGACTGGCTCGTTCTACTTCCTTGAGATGAACACCAGATTGCAAGTGGAGCACGGTATCTCTGAGATGGTGTATGGAATGGACTTGGTCTATTTCATGCTGCTCCAGGCCGACTACGAGCTCCAGGGATCTGGTATCCCTCCTGAGTTGTTGAAGGCTTCGCTCAAGTACACCGACGACGGGGTCGAGATCCCGCGGGGCCACGCCTTTGAGGTGAGAGTCTACGCGGAGAACCCTGTCAGAGACTTTGCCCCATGTCCAGGTATTCTCCACAACGTCGAGTTCCCAGAGTTTGACATCCCGGAGTGCAAAGTGCGCATCGACCACTGGATCTCCACAGGTGCCAAAGTGTCTCCATACTTTGACCCACTGCTTGCCAAAGTGATGGTGTGGTCTCCAACGAGAAGTCCAGCCAACACGATCCAGGTGCTCGAGAAGGTCAAGATCCAAGGACCAATCAACAACATCGAGTACTGCATCCACATCATGAAGTCTGCCGAGTTTGTCAGAGGATACACCTTGACCAACTTCCTCTCGAGCTTCAACTTTGAGCCACATCTCATTGAGTTTGTCGAGTCAGGAGCATACACCACGATCCAGGACTTGCCAGGGAGACGCACCGTTGGATACGGTGTCCCTCAGAGTGGACCAGTGGACCCAATGTCGCTGCAACTGGCCAACATCGCCGTGGGCAACGACAGATTCACCGAGTGTTTCGAGATTGTGATGAAGGGACCCGTGCTCAAGTTCCACCAGCCAGCGGTGATTGCCATTGCTGGTGGTGCCTTCGAACTGACCATCAACGGCGACGTCCCAGTGCCAATGTTCACAGAGGTGTTTGTCCCACAGGGTGCCGTTCTCGAGATTGGTGAGCCTACGGGGAAGGCTGCTAAGTGTTACTTGGCCGTGAAGGGTGGCTTCCCAGGAGTATCTGAGTGGTGGGGGTCCAAGAGTTGCACGCCAAGTTTGCAGCTCGGTGGTCATCAGGGCCGCACGTTCTTGCCTGGAGACTGTCTCGAGTTTGCCGGTGTCGATGACGTTGCTGAGTTCTCCACCGGTTACACCGTCCCAAGGGAGTTGATCCCAGACTACGACCCAGAGGAGACTGTGATCAGAATGATCAGTGGGCCACACGACACCCCGGACATCGTCTCCGACGAAGGTGTCCAGAAGCTCTACTCTTCCACGTACACGGTGAACTTCAACTCTAACAGAGGTGCCATGAGACTTGACGGTCCCTCGCTCATCTGCTCCAGAGCTGACGGTGGTGACGGTGGCGGCCATCCAACAAACATCCTCGAGTATCCATACCCACTGTGTGGTTTGAGTGCCGTGGGATCTACAATGGTGCTCTTCGGCGTTGACGGTGCCACGATGTCTGGGTTCATCTGTGTCTCTACGCCTATCGAGTCTGATTTCTGGAAGTTTGGCCAGGCTGCCATCAACAGTCCTTTGAAGTTTGTGCTCATCACCTACGCAGACGCCATCAAGCTCATGAAGCAGAGAGAAGAGTTCATGGAGTACCTCGCCACCAGACCAACCACTACCACCAAGAAGTTCTACGACCAGTTGGAGGAGTACGAACCAGTGGAGTACAAGTCTGGCAAGTTCTTGTTCCAGGAGGACGCTTCGGAGGAGAAGCCATACGTTGCTCTGAGACAGGCCGGCGAGCGGATGATTGTCATTGACTTTGGCACCACGGACTTCAACCTGTTCAACAACGGACGCCAGTACGTGCTCTCGGTGGAGCTGGAGAAGAGGCTCAGTGACAAGATTGAGCGCATGGAGATGACCTCTGGTGCGATGTGTGTGACGTTTGATCCACTGGTTGTTGATCGTGACGAGCTCGTTAGCGCCATTGCGAAGATTGAACGCTCGTTGCCACCTGTGGAGACGCTCAAGGTTCCATCCCGTACCTTCCGCTTGCCAATCTGCTTTGACCACACAGCGTTGGACCACTGCATCAAGAGATACACCATGTCTCAGAGACCACATGCCACCTACTTGCCAAGCAACACGGAGTATCTGATGAGAGCCAACTGCATCGAGACCATTGAGAACTTCAAGAAGTGCATTGTCGACCAGCCAGAGATTGTCGTTGCCGTGTCGTTCTTGTGCGCCAACCCGTTGCTCGTCCTCAAGGATCCAAGACTCAGAATGAAGACTTCTAAGTACAACCCGGCAAGAACTTCGACTCCCTCTGGTGCTGTTGGGTCTGGGTCCGTGTCGCAGTCCGTGTATCCGATGGAGTCGCCAGGTGGATACATGATTTGGGGGATGACGTTGCCGAACTGGTACTGGGACACGTTCAGCAGATGTCACGAGCAGCCATGGCCTCTGAGAAACTTTGACCAGGTGGTGTACTACGAAGTCGACGAGCCTGAGTTGGAGAGATTGAACAAGCTGTTCTTGACCAAGAAGCTGGCATTTGAGCCCGAAGTTTCTGAGTTTGACTTTGTCGAGTACAAGCAGTTCACGGACTCGATCCAGGAGGAGTACAAGACGCTGTTGGAGAAGAAGACTGCTGCGTTTGAGATTCTGCTTGCTGAGGAAGAGGAGGACATGAAGAAGTGGGAGGAGGAGAAGGCCATCGCTAAGGCGTCGAAGGCTTCTGCCGGTGACTTGCTCTCTGATCCAAACGCTCTCAACGTTGTCTCCACCATGCCTTCCAACGTGTTCAAGATCAACTTCAAGAAGGGTGATGTGGTGTCGAAGGAGGATGTGCTGATCATCTTGGAGGCTATGAAGATGGAGATCCCGGTCAAGGTTTCCGACAAGAAGGCCCCAGAGGAGACAAAGTACGAGGTTATGGAGGTGATTGTCGAAGAAGGTGACGTTGTCAACCCTGGTGACTCCTTGATGATTGTTCTTAAGAAGCAGTAATTCAATGTATACCTACATGTGCTTAGATATGAATGACAAAATGTAGTATTCAGGCAAACTTCAAAGCGTTGATCTCGTCAATGGCCTTTCTCGAGGCCTTGACGTTGTCCAGGGCAGTAGGCATGTCAGAGTGGAGACAGAGCAGGAACGGGTTCTTGCCAAAGTTCAAGTTGAGCTCTGTGTTGTCCACACTGGTGATCTTGTCCTCCTTACCAGCGGTGTAGACAAGGTCGTAGATGATGTCACCGTTCTTCGGTCTGGACTGCTGGACCGGCACCAAGTGGCCCTCGTTGTCGTAGTCCACGTCGACGTAGAGTTCCTGGATGAGGTCCACACCCATCTCGTCGGCAATGTCCTGGATCTTCTTGTTCTTGGCCACAATCACAGGGACATCAAACACCTTGGCCGCTCTCATGAGTGCTCTGGTGACCGCCTCGTCTCTGGCGACGTAGAAGAAGAGCTCACCATGGGCCTTGATGTGGTTCAATGGCATGCCCTCGGCGTCGAGGAAGGCCTTGAGGGCACCGGTCTGGTACATGATTAGGTTGTACACCTCGTCGGCAGGGATATCCCACTTTCTTCTTCCAAAGCCGAGCAGGTCTGGGAGGCCCGGGTGCGAGCCCACTTTGACGCCGTGTTGCTTGGCCAGCTTGACCGTCTTGGCCATGATATTGAAGTCACCGGCGTGGAAGCCGCAGGCAATGTTGGCAACGTCGATAAGCGGCATGATCTCCTCGTCGGGCCCCATCTTCCACTTGCCGAAGCCCTCGCCCATGTCACACACGATGCCGAGCTTGGTCTGGTACTTGGAGTTGGCGTCTGCGTCGCCCGAGAGGATGTGTGGGGTGATCATTGGTCTGTGTGGTTGTTGTTCTGGTGGGAATGGGCAGGCTGGAAGGCAGTCTGCAGCGGACACTGCGCCTTAAGTACTGTACAGCAGCGCAGCGCAGAAGTCCCCCGACCATGTCCCGTCCGTCCCCGTGACCCCCGCAGCTGATAAGAAACACCCGGACACCAGAGCGTTGGCGCACGATCCGCGATCTTCGGTGGCGGTCCGTTCCCGGGCGCGCGCGGGTGTCGCCCCACTTTTGGCAACCGCGGAATTGGGCCTCCCTCCATCACCATCAACGAGGCACCAGCACCAGCACCGACTGAGCAGAATGCGTCTTCCACGGCTCCAGACAGCGCCATTCGTGCGCCTCTGCTCGCCACTGAACAGGGGAATCCTCACAACCACCTACTCTACCGCAACAGCCACTGCCCGTGCGTTCTCTTCCCTCGAACCCCGCAGAAGCGCTCACCACGACGAAGAACCAGCCCCAGAGGAGCACCTCGCAGACAACCCGAAGTACCTCGCTGTCGGTGGCCTCATCTTTGGATCGCTCGCCCTCTTCGGCTTCGACAAGTACTACGAGAAGCTCAATGGCCACTCCTACTTCGGCGAGTGGATCCACCCCACCCCGGATGCGGAGATTGCAGACGAGAACGTGCACTACCAGCAGCGCCTGGACGAGAGCGCACAGGTCTACGAGGCCCTGTTCGTCCAGCCGTCCAGAGGCCCCTTCAGAGACGTGGACCACGTCCAGGTGATCAGAAGAGGCTCGCCATTCAACCGTGAGCCGGGCTCCTCCATCAACGTTGACGCCCTGGGCCCAAGAAGGGAGAAGAAGAGCATCTTTGACTGAACCTTTATTTGTCCACTTATTTATTCCTATTTATTTCTATTTATTGACACATTAACACTATATGGATCTATGTGTATTACCCTCCCACCATTGAGCACTTTTACTATCGCAGATCAAGCAGTGAGAGCATATCGCCCAATCTGCCCACGGCAGGCATATTCGCTCCAAAATGAGAAGAGACAAGAGAAGACCCCCTCTCCTCCTTCACCCTCCACATCTTTACAAAGACCATAAGACAATATGGACCGTTTCAAGGAGCTCCCCGTGCTGTTCCAGAACAAGATAAAGAAGAGGTCATCCTCGCCTAAGGACAACCTTCTCACGGCCGAACCCAAGGAGCCAGAGACGGAGAAGAAGTCCTCAGCTGCCTCGAGCATCTACAGTCAGAGCACCGTGAAGTTCACTCCACAGGGCATTGAAGTCGAGACTGTGGTCGCTGAGCCCTCCACACAGTACATACAACACAACCCCTTCCTCACCCAGAGCGAGCTCAACTCCGCACCACCAGAGATCATCACCACAAGACCCTCCACGGATGAGTCCACCGATATTCTCAGCAAGAAGGAGAGCAAGGAGGTGATGTCTGATGACCCTGAAGAGTCCGACGAGTTCTACTTTGATCGATACTCCGCAGAGATCAAGCACGACTTTGACTTTGACAAGTCCGACGATGGTCCTTCCACAAAGAGATTCCAGCAGATGTGTACCAGAACCATGGTGGATGATGCCCTAGACCCACCACGCTACGTTCCTCCAACACTGAAGGACCTCGTTGGCCCAGTGGTGTACGAGGAGTTGAGCGCAGTCACACAAATGGCCATCTACCCAACGGAGCTTGAAGGTCCATCTCGCCTACACCAGCGATCCTATGTTTTGCCGCTCAGGGTCACTTCCAGTCCCTCATGGGACAGAAGGATGAAGTACATCGAAGACATTGAGAGACGCAGGGAGTACCTCAGGGTGCACAATGAGATTGCAATCAAGGAGTTTCGTGCAAAGAGGGCTTATGAAGAGCATTTGCAGAAGGCAAGGGAGGAGGCTCAGAGGTTGGCACACGAGAAGAGACTAGAGGAGCAGGAGAAGGAGAGGGCTCAGAAATACAAGAAGCTTGAGCCTGAGACAAAGAAGGAGGAAAAACCCACACCAAAGAAGACACCAGCAAAGCCAAAGCCTGTACAGAGCTACCCAAGCATGATCACCTCCACAAAGAAGACACTTGTATTCTTCTTCACTGGCCCCTCATCAAAACAGATTGACAAGTCCCCAGTCGGCAGCCCCTACTACAAGGTCTACAACAGCGACTGGCCACCAAGGCGTCGGGTCGTTTCACATGAGAAGGAAGTAGAAAGAGTGTTCAAGATGATGAAGGTTATCATGCAGCACCAAAAGCTCTACTACCATCTGAACGTGAGAGCTGACTATCCGGGGTGCAACTCTCAGGTCTATGTTGGCCATACACCACCTGAGATGCCTCAGAACATTGAAGAGGCTTTCCATCTCAAGATCGCACAGGCTGATGGGTTCCACTTTGGTCCACTTCCGGGGAAGGTTGGATATGCAATCTTGCACCCGGAATTTCTCAGCTTCAGCATCCCTGGTATTTGGGCCAACTGGAACTCTGAACCTTACAAGCCAAGGTTTGTTCTTCCGTCGTTGGAGCACGTTGCCGATCACCCAGAACCAATCATCATTGACCCGGCTTTCGCATACCTCTACAACATCATGACCGATAACGAGAAGCAGCAGATCCAAAGGGCCCACTGGGGCAACAAGATCTGCTACTCCCTCGACGATGAAGGGTTAACAAACATGGAGGTTGTCGGCTGGAAGGTTCCCCCAGTGAAACTGCTCTACACCACATTCTGGACCAGCTACACGTTACACATGCAGATCTCAAAGTATCTGAAGCGCGTGACACAAAATGTCAAGACCCCGAGAATCTCCAAGTATATTGAGAGAAAGAAGTTTTTGGAGGAGAAGTGTGATGCGTTTGCACAGGTTGTCGGTGATGCATACATGCTCGCAGTTGATGAGGCGTTGTCCATTGATACAGTGTTCCAACGTGGATCAAATGAGGCATATGTGAAAGCTTTCTACTGGTTCATGGCACAGAAGCCTCGGGACTGGGGGTACCTCTTCCTCAAGTACGCCAACGTCAAGCCCTCTGAGCTTATCGCTACCCCACAGTTTGGTCCCGACACGACAAAGGAGATGATGGATCAACAGCCAGATTCCCTCAGATTCCTCCATTCTACGCTGGAGGAGAGGGGATCACGTGGTGATATCAATGCCGAGAAATCACTGTTGGTGATACTCTGCTCTGTTCTCAATGGCCCTTACTTCAACAGATTCCTCTTGAGAGCGGTGCTCTTCTCTGTGAGGCGCTCCGTGGTTAGTGGTGGCCGCTCTAGAGAAGTAATCCTCAAAAAGGGACCACGAGGAGGCAATGACTGGTCCCTGATCAGTCAAATTAAGAGCATGATCCTCAAAGAGAATAGCTCATACTGAATACAACATCCCTATGGACTTTTGAATTAATCATATAAAATTTTAATTCTTTTGACGAGCCGTGCAGGCTGGACCTCCGGCCGGGGGCCTCCGGTAGCCTGTCGCTCTTTCAAACCTGGCCCTACGTAGCCTGACCTCCGCTTCGCTTCGGGAGGCTACTTCGGGAGGTTTTCAGGCGCTCACTCACGGCTCGCGCTGCCGCGGGCATGCCATCCAAACAATGCTCAGTCTCACGACTCGTAGTGCGCTGATCAGGCTTGATCCACTGCCATCCTTCACCGGCGAATCACTGGGGTACCTGGGTTTGGCCAGAAATCAGAGAATTTCTGGCAGGGTTCCCAAGAACGGCCTTCCGGCTTGGTGATCCTATCTAGAATATCGAATTGTCGATTGATACTCATCATGAAGCATCATGAAGGGAGCTTCCTGAGCCCTCACCTCCGCTGCACTGTATCGCGATCGCGGCCTAACAGCGTTCAGGCGACCCCAGCGGAAAGCAAAAGCGAAATCCGAGGGCTCCGAGGGTGCGCGATTCCAGCGTTTCCGTTTTTGGCGACGAATTTCAATCTTTAAAACCTAATAGCTTTTGCAAATCTCAATTTGACACGCTAGGACTTGGTCATTTGCTTAACCCAGCGACTCCGAGTTATGTAAATTTTTTCCCTATTTTTGGGCTTCCTAACGAAAAAAAATATTGAAAGGTTCCTAATATTTTAAAGGGGGTTACCCGGCCGGGGGGGGGGCCAGCCCACGCAAAAAAAAAATTGCAAAAATAAATGCGCGAGCCCGGAGTCGAACCGGGGGCCCATGAATGGGAACCATGGATTTTACCGCTAAACTACTCGCGCCAACCGGTATTAATCTCTAAACAGTAGAGAGCCCGGAGGTCTTACTGGTTAGAGTACAGTGCCATACCGAATTTGGGGGTTGGGACTGCACTCTTTGGTTTATGAAGTTGTCTCGTTCACGCATAAATTGCTTCGTTCACGCCTCTGGCGTGCACAAAAGTGTCAACACAGCTTATAACCTTCCCCAGTTCACGCCTCTCGGGCGTGCACAAAGTCTCTTCCAGGTTCATCTCTGTGTTTTTAACTTATAAAATGTCTTGTCTAATCTCGTTCACGCCTCTGGCGTGCACAACCAAAATTCACGTGATATTGTGTTAGGGCCACGCAAATCTCAGAGAGAGCTCGAGGATCCTTTGAGTGGCGAATCCCGTTGACGACGACACAACGCGTCAACTGCTTAGAATTGTCCACACACTCCACCGGGAACAAACTACCACACATACACGATGACCTCCGTCAGATTCAGAGCAGGCAAAGTGTCGTACGATGTTGCCACGAAAATCGCCACACCAGAACCCATCCAGGGCGTGATCTCCATCAAACCTTCTGAAGAGGACGAGTCCTTCTTCTCGTTCGAGTGGGCACCAAAGGACACAGTGGTGAACTTGGAGAAGGAGTACTTGCTCATCATTCCAGGTGATGTGACGTGGAAGCATGTGCCAGAGTGTAAGACTGGTAGAGTGTTCTGCCTTGAGTTCC
Source organism: Petasospora rhodanensis (assembly GCA_030569395.1). Classification (NCBI taxonomy): domain Eukaryota; kingdom Fungi; phylum Ascomycota; class Saccharomycetes; order Phaffomycetales; family Wickerhamomycetaceae; genus Petasospora; species Petasospora rhodanensis. The sequence goes on from JAJMKQ010000252.1 coordinate 60,926, forward strand.
TCTCGTCTGGTGCCAGACACTTTTTCTGGATGCAAGAGACAAACGAGAACGAGGATGACCCAAGTCAATTGACAAAGAAGGACATTGAAGTCACAGAGAAGATCCAGAAGATGTTCCAGGAGGAGGAAGAGGAAGAGCCAGCGGCACAGGAGGACACTGAGGTCCCAGACGCTGTCTCGGAGACGGCTCCAGCCCCATCTGCTTCGCTGTAAGTACCAGTACCAACCCTTCAAAGCTGTGTTTATGCTACCAACCTTTTGCTCATGAATGAACACGATTTTACGAATGCCTCTCAGAGCCTGTATTAACCATTGTGGCAGACCCGTGTACGATCTCAATGATTTCTTGGACACCATCGATTACGAGAAGCTCGTGGAAGAAGCCGATGAGAAGACACTAGAGAAGCTCTACGCCTACGTTCCAGAGTCACTGGAGAAGAGCAAGAAGAACTTGCTCAATGCATTGCACAGTGGGTATCTCAAGAGAGGTGCAGCCAACCTCGGTGAGGCTCTCCAGCAAGGTGGAAGCTTTGTCGTGTCCAAGTCGTTCGGCATAGACTACGAGGGCGAGGGTATCACTCCCTACCTGAACTCCACGAAGAAGAAGGCCAAGGAAGATGAGCAGGATGAGCAGAAGTAATTCACAGCGTTTGTGTTGCTGCCCGCATCGTAGAGTGCCTAAAATCGTTCAATCACGCGGCCGCGCGCTCTCGTCCAAACAGTCGATCGAGAAATCAAAACAAAGATCAACGCCCAGCAGGTTTGCCTTCTGAAAACTTTAACAAACCCACACAACAACACACAGCGGCTACGCCTTGACCACCCAGACTTTGAGAGGCTACGAAAGTGAGTTGTTGTCCACAATTTTACCGCTTCAGCAGAGCGGTAGTGGGTGCGGAGACCGGCTGCCTCTTTAGGCTCTTTCATCCCGCACACATTCCCGCCCGTGATGATCAGTCACTCCCAGAGCAACACTAACCACAACCGGCGGCACAGACATTCTAACCTCGAAATGGCGCCTCAGGACCACGACCTGAAGTCCCAGTTGTCGGACATTCAGAAGAGGCTCTCTGAGACCACCTTCAACACCCCGAAGCGGGCGAACACGCAACGGAGAGGGAATGAGAACCCGGCTCCAGCCACAGGGCAGCAAGCGACAAGCCCGACAGACCCACGAGGACCTACTGAGAAGCGGTCGTTCTCCAATTTGATCTCACGCAGAGAGAAACGTGTCTCCTTACCTTCTCTCGAGGGTACCAAGTCCGTCTCGACACCCTCCAAGGGTGCTGCCAAAGACATGGACTTTGTCGTTGGGCTGAGTGAGAATCTCCTACAGGAGTGCAGAAAGCTCCAAGCTGAGAACCAGATCAAGTCCCACAAGCTGGCTACGATTGAGGCCGAGTTCAACAAGATGAAGGCCAACAACGCGAATCTCATGGCCAAGCTCAACGATACGATGCAGGCCGAGGAGAAGTACAAGGACTCCAACTGGGAGCTGGAGATGAAGTTGCAGCATCTGACGCAAGAACTGACGGTGCTCAGTGAGAACTACCAGAAGTCCCAGAAAGAGCTCGCGAAGCAAACGGAGCTTTCACACGAGATGAGAACTGAGCTGGAGGAGCTTTCCATGAACAGAGCCTCGCTTGAGCGTGAGTTCTCTTCGAATAAGGTATCCGCCACTGGTGAGATTCAGGACTTGAAGTCACACGTTGATGAGTTGAATGACGAGAACACGAGACTCAATGACGAGATTGACGAGCTGAGACGCAAGCTCGAAGCTAAGGAGGACAAGCCTAAGGCCATTGTGCCTTTGAAGGTGCCTGATCTGAGACCAAACGATGATTCAGACTCCGACGCAGAGCTCAATGAACCACCTGTTTCTCCCGTCAAAACCGTGTCGATGGGTAACGACGCCCTCCAGACTGAGACACTGAAGGCATCCCTGCAGAATGCCCACCAGACCATTGCTAAGTTGAGGGCTCAGATCCTGAAGTTACGCCAAGGTGAGCTTTCCTCTAAACAGAGTCAGCACATGATGGCTACTCCAAAGAAGAGCCAGAGCCCATTGGTGAAGAAGAAGGGACTTCCCGACTCTATCGCCAAGAACATCCACATCATGGGTAACAACAACAGAGGCTCCACTGTGATTTACGACGAGTCACTGGCATCTATGGATGATGACGAGTGGGAGCAGTTTGAGGGTGACAGCACTTCTTTGATGTCCAACTCACCAAGTAAGAAGCCACGCCGTCCACTGTCTATAATCTCTGCAGCTTCTAAGGAGCTGATCCCAGATTCCGACTCTGACTTCGAAGACACAGTTGACTTTGCTGCCCCACTGTCCAGTGAGCTCCAGACAATCTCTGCTGAGGATGCTTCCCGCTATGCCGAGGAGAATAACTTGGTCATTCTTCCTGTTGATGAGTTTGAGAAGCTCAAGGATCTCTCTGGTGACGACCTCGAAACTCATGCTTCTGCCAAGGGCTTCCACTTGTTGCCAATTGAGGAGAAGGACCGTCTTTACTCCACTCTCTCTTCAAAGGAGGATGCTGTCACATCTTTGTCCAAGGACTTGACGGCTCACAAGCAGAGTGCTGACCAGTACCAGAAAGAGGCAGCCGAGTTTAGACAGAAGCTCGAGTCTGCATTGGCCGATGTAAAGACGAAGGTGTCTGAGATTTCCAAGTTGAAGCAAGAAATCGCCAACCCAACTCAGGAGTACATCAAGTCTGCTGCTTCTTCGAACAGTCTATTGCTGGTGCCAGTGGCCGAGCACGAGAGAATCCAGTCACAGTTGAAGTCCTTGCAACAACACGTTGACGATCCATCTCACGCCTTCATTCTCGAGAAGGCTTCCGCCAAGAACTTGAAGGTGTTGTCACAAGATGAGCACAACAGTCTTCAAGAACAGCTCAACTCTCTCAAGTCACAACTCACGGAGCACCAGTCAACTGGTTCTCAGTTGCAGAAGGAGCTATCAGCGGTCAAGGACACTCACGAGAAGGCGATTGCCGAGCACACTACATCATTGTCGTCCATTAAGTCAGAGACTTCCAAGAAGATCGAGGAGTTGCAACATCTCATTGATAACCCATCCGTGGAGTACATCAAGGAGAAGGCTGCGGTGCTTGGATACACTGCAATTGAGGAGTCTGTCTACCAGAAGACTCTTGACGACCTCACTGCCTCAACCAGAGCGTTGGAGAAGGAACTCGAGCAGACTAAGTCTGACTATTCCAAGCAGTGGGAATCACCACCTCTTGACTACATTGTTGCCAAGGCTACCGCTCATGGTTTCAAGACTGTCAATGCTGATGAGCACGACAGAGAGTTGTCCAGCTTGAATGGTACTGTATCATCTCTCCAGTCCGAGCTTGTTGCTGTTAAGGAGGCTACCGCAGCAGCTGAATCCACCGTGTCAGAGTTGGAGAAGAAGCTTTCTTCTGTGAAGCTCCAGCGTGATGAGCTGACTGCTACTTTGACCGCATCACAGGAGGAGCTGACAACCACCAAGGCCACTATCCAGTCTCTTGAATCCGAAATTGCCTCTCTTAAGGCGGCTGCTGTTGAGGCTAAAACTGCATCTGATGAGACCGTTGCTGACCTTGAGAAGCAGCTGTCTTCTGTGACCACTGAACGCGATGAGCTCAAGGTGGCACTGGCTGCAGCATCTGCCGAAGTTGTAAGCTTGAAATCTACCCTTGAGTCGGTTGAGGCCGAACTCGCAGCTGCCAAGGACAACGTTGTTGAGACTAAGGCGGTCTCTGACAAAGTCATTGCTGCTTTGAAGGTGCGTTTGTCCACTGTCCAAGGCGAACGCGAGGATTTGAACAACAGCTTGATCGCAGCACAGCAAGAGCTCGATCAGCACAAACAACAAGTCAGTTCGCTCAACAAACAGATCTCTGCACCAACTAAGGACTACTTAATGGAGCACGGTACTAACCAGGGCTTGTCTGTGATTCCTAAAGTTGCACATGTCGCTCTCCTGGAGAAGGCAAACAAGACCGTCCATGACCTCGCTTCTGAGAGCAACTTGGTTGTTTTGGACAATGACAAACACAGTGAGCTCGAGGAGAAGGCAACTAACCCGCCTTTGGAGCACCTTGTATCCGTCGCTGAGAAGCAAGGCTATAAGATCATCTCTGTTGATGATCATGACACTTTGCAGAAGAACGCTTCCAGAACCATCGAGGACTTCGCCACCGAGCACGAGGTCACTCTTGTTCCAAACGAGGAGTACACTGAGATCCAGCGAAAGATCAACGAGCCAACTCTTGAAGAGGTTAAGTCCGCAGCTGCTTCTCTCCGTCTTGTTGCAGTCCCTGAGAAGGAGTACGAAGTTTTGGTTGAAGAGGTTAAGAGTCCGTCTGAAAGTCATATCACAGAGAAGGCGGCCATTCTTGGTCTTTCTGCCGTTCCCGTTGCTGAGCTCGCTTCCCTACGCTCTACCAAGTCCGAGCTTGCTGAAAAGGTAGAGTCTGTTGCATCTCTTGAGAACGATGTTGCTTTGCTGAAGGAGGACATTGTTAAGAAGGACGCTTACATCGAGGAGCTCACAGCTGTCTTGAACGAGAAGGAGAAGGACCTCCAGCGTGAACCAATTCTTCCTAAAGAGTCTCTTTTGAAACAGGCTTCTGCCATCGGTCTTGTTGCCCTGACAACATCTGAACACAAGTCTTTGACATCTCCATCCAAGGAACAACTCTCCAAGCATGCCGAGTCTCACAAGCATGTTTTGATCCCAACAGAGACATACTCTGAACTGAGACAGAAGGCTGCTAAGACTCTTGACGATCTCGCCAATGAAGCTCGTATGGTTGTCTTGTCCTATGATGACCATGAAAAGCTGCTTGCCCCATCACCCCTCCAGATTGAAGCACAAGCCAAGTCCCACGGCTTAAGTCTCCTTCCAGATTCCGAGCTTGCCACCTTGAAGACCAGATCGGCTAAAACTGTCCATGACTTGGCTGAGGAATCCGGCATGATTGCTGTTCCATCTGACGAGTACGAGAAGCTCTTGCATCCATCTCAGGAGAAGATCGGTGAATTGGCCAAGGAGTTTGGTTTCGTGATGATTCCAAAGGCTGACTTCGAGACGCTTGAGCTGAAGAGTTCCAGAACTGCATCTGATTTGGCGAAGGAGGAAGGTCTGGTGCTGCTCCAACCATCTGAGCACGAGGCTTTGCTTGATCCATCTGAGAATGCTTTGTCAGAGATCTGTTCCAAGCGCCATTTGACTGTCATTGACGAAGACAAGTACAAGGAGTTGGAAAGCAGCGTCCACTCACCATCACTTGCATTCTTGACAAGCAAGGCTGAGGTGCTTGGTATGGCTTTGGTTGAGAAGAAGAGATACGACCAGCTCGTGGAATACGCCAACAAGAGCATCGAGGATCTTGCCCAGGAGAACAACTTTGCTTTGATGACCGTTGAGAAGCACAACGAGCTCACTCAGCCAACTCTGGAGAAGATCAAGGCGCATGCTAAGGGTATGGGTCACGTCGTTCTTGCCAAGGATGAGCACTCGAAGTTGAGAGATGTTGCTTCTCTTGATGTGTCCGAGATCTCGTCTCGTTTGACTGATCTTGGTCATGTCGCCGTCTCTGCAGAGCTCTACGAGAGACTCACAGCTGATCCCTCCAAGGATGAAATCATTGCACTTTGTCAGAAGCATGACATACAGCCACTTGACAAGTCCGCCTACGAGAAGTTCATGTCTGCTGATTACCTCTCCTCCCGTGCTGCAGAGCTCGGTATGGTTGTTGTGGGCCGTGAGGAGTTTGACATCTTGAAGGCTACTGCTGAGGAGCCTGACAAGCAGACCGTTGAGAACCATGCCGCAAAACTTGGCTGTGTTGTCATTGGTAAGAGGGAGTATGAGGCACTCCAGAAGGTGTCCAAGAAGGACCTCGAAGCCAAGGCACAGAAGATCGACCATGTACTCATTCCGAAGGCGGAACTTGACGAGCTCAAGGCACGCATGGAGTACGAGAGCTTGAAGACTCCAAGCACACCAACGAGCAAGTTCGCTGCCACGAAGGATTACTTTGAGACGGTGTCACGCAGTGGTGAGAAGGAGTCTCGTAAGGCCAAGGTCTTTGAGTCCGCGAGAACTTTGGGTTTCGTCCCGGTTGCCGCTGAGGAGTACAAGCACTTGATTGAACACCAGAAGGACCATGTTATCACCAAGTCTGATATCTACCAGAGAGCCAAGGAATTCAACTTGGCTGTGCTTCCTCAGGATGAGTACAAGACGTTGCTCAAGTCCAGACAGAGAGACAGTATGACCATGGAAGATCTTCGTCTTTACGCCCAAACTCTTGGTCTGAGACTGGTTGACCAGTCTGAGAGATCCACTCCCGTCAGAGCCAGACAGAGAAACAGTATTACTTTGGAGGACATCCGTCAATATGCGGAGAACTTTGGAATGAGACTAGTTGATGCTTCAGAACTTGCCAGAGAGACACAGCGTGCTCCATTGACCTTCAGTGAGCAGCCATCCACAACAACGTTGTCTTCTGTGGTTAACGAGAGCGACTTCACTGATGCCCTGTCACGCCAGCCATCCAACACATCCACAATCAACGGTGAAGAGGAGTCTCATGGAATGAGTGTCGACGAGTTGAGACTCCAGGCAACCATCCTGGGCTACAGATTAGTCCGTGTTGACGAGGATGTTTCCGCTGACTTTGACACACCCGAGTTGTTCCATGACGCTGCCAGCTTGGCTGACGACGAAGAGGATGAGACCGACACTGAGCAGAACGACACTGTTGTGTTGAGAGATGCTCCAAACCTTGTTCCAGCTCCCGCTGTTCTATCAAAGGACTTAATTTCCTCACAGGCATCAGAGATGGGTCTTGTCGTTCTGGAGCAGTCTGAGTACGAGAGTATGAACTCTCTTGATGCACATCTCTCGCAATTGAGTGACGCCGAGCTTGGTGCTAAGACTAAGGAACTGTCGTCGAAGTTGGGCATGGTTCTTCTCTCTCAGGATGAAGTGAAGTCCATCGAGACCAACGCTGTTGCGTCAGTACGCCCAGAAGACCTCATCACTGCTTCGAACATTGCCACTCTTGGTGAGGGCCTCAACATGAAGGTGATCCCAGACGCTGACTACGCTAACCTTGTGTTCAAGTCCAACCCTGAGAATGTTATCACTAGAGAAAACATCAATACTCTTGGTGAACAGCTCGGTCTGAAGGTTCTCTCCAATGAAGAGTATAGTGGGCTTGTTGAGAGTGCTAAGCCTGTGACCTTGTCCAAGGATGAGATTGCTCAGAAGGCTGGTGAGATTGGTTTAGTCACCTTGGAGCCTCAAGAGTATGATGATTTGACGGAGAAGGCCAAGGAGGCCGAGTCGATGTCCTCTCCTGAGAAACTTGCATTGGCTGCGGGTGTTCTTGGGATGTCTGTGGTGTCCGCCCACGAGCTGAGTGAGCTGAAGAAGCCAAAGACACTATCTGCTGGCGAACTCTCCGAGAAGGCTAACGATTTGGGCTTGGTAATGGTGAAGACGGAAGAATATGCTCAGTTGAACCAGAACACTGCACTTCTCGAAGATACCACCTACTTGACCAAGACGCTCGAGGAAAAGGGCATGGTCGTTGTGGACACGCAGACCTATCAGGGTCTGACCGAGAAGGCTGCTCTTGCCGGAGATGCCGAGTACATGAAGTCCACACTCGAGTCTCAGGGATACAAGAGTGTTCAGGAAGCAGAGTATGCTTCTCTTCTCGCTGCGCCGAAGGAGCTCACAAGCTCCGAGTTCGCTGCCAAGGCCGAGTCGCTCGGATTCGTGACCGTCCCAATCGAGGCACACAAGGAGCTGCTTGAGAAGAGTAAGGAGATGAGTGTGGACAAGCTGTCGGCTACTGCAGAGTCTTTGGGCTTTGTTCTGCTGTCCAACGACGAACTTGAGAGTCTGAAGAAGCAGGAGCTGCCGAAGAAGGAGCTGATATCTCGTGTTGAGTCCATGGGCCTAGTTGCCATTGACAAGTCTGAGTTGGATGACTTGAAGCAGAAGAGCAAGTCCATTGTGCCACTGGCTCTTCCAGTTGCAGCACCATCCACTGGGTCGAACACTATCACGAAGGAGGACATCATGGAGAAGAGTGCCGAGTTTGGTCTGGTTACGATCACGGAGGGCGAGTACAAGTCCTTGAAGGTGACTTCGAGAGCTGATTCGTTGTTGTCCAAGTCCGACATCGTTCAGAAAGCAATGGAGTACGACCTTGTGACTGTGTCCAAGCAGGAGTTAGAGGAACTGAGAGCTAAGGCGGCTTCAAACCGTGAGACCTTGAAGACGGCCAAGAGTACGCTATCGATGGCCACTGATACGCCGAACTTTGCTCCTCAGGACGTTGAGAGTTGGGCCAGATCACACGAGATGATGCTCATTCCAGAAGAGGCATTTGTTGCCACAAACGTGTCTCGCATCCCAGATCCACAGAACGTTGTTGTGCTGCCTGTGACTTACTACAACAAACTTACCAAGTCTGAGGCTTTGAGTCTGGACAAGGTTGCCAACGATGAACTTCTGGCCCAGATCAGAAAGAGAGGCTACCACGTCACTGGCTCCGACTTTGCCGCTGACTTTACCGCTCCTACGTTGACGAGAAACAACACTGTGACGTCGTTGTCGACTTCGAACTCTCGCAAGAACATCGCTGAAGCTGCCGCTGCCGCCGCTGTTGCTGAGTTTGACCAACAGTCTTCCCGTGCTGTGTCTCGTGCAAGCTCGAGAAACCCATCAAGAGCCAGCTCTGCTGCTCCAGCGATCCCACGTGATGTCTCGATCGACGGTGGGTTGTCGTTGATGACGAATGCCTCGTTGTCCGAGCCAAACATCATTCCAGCCTTGACACAGACTGTGATTGGTGAGTACTTGTTCAAATACTACCGCCGCTTAGGTCCATTGAGCTCCATCTCTGAGAGCAGACATGAGAGATACTTCTGGGTGCATCCATACACTCTGACGTTGTACTGGTCCACGACGAACCCAGTGCTGGGAGACCCATCTGCACACAAGACGAGAGCTGCTGCCATTGTCGGTGTTGAGTCTGTGGACGACAACAACCCACTGCCTGCTGGGTTGTACCACAAGAGCATTGTGATCCATGCTCAGGGCCGTTCGATCAAGTTCACTTGTCCAACACGCCAGCGCCACAACATCTGGTACAACTCGTTGCGTTACTTGATCCAGCGCTCGATGGATGGAATCAACTTGGAGGAGGATTTGGGATTGCCGGTGCAGGACCCTCGTGGGAGAGCCTGATGAGAAGGTGAACCGGTGTGTATATTATGGAGACTTTTTCTAGGATACCCTTTTTAATTATTAATTCATTTTGGAAAGTTACACTATCGACGCATTGTAGGTAGGTGGCCGGGGTGAGTGCACCAAAAGGCGTGGGGTAAAAAAGCGCGGGCGTACGCCGTGTGACTCCCAATGGTTGGATCAACACCTCTTTTTTGGGCACACTTGCACACCCACAGCACTTTCGCCGATGGTTCCCTCGAGAGTCCTACTCAATTCACTCAAACAGACGTTGAAAATGGTTGAATGGCTCGCAGTTGTCTACGATAAGCCTGGTGCTGACAGATCCGCCACCAGAGCCCAGCACCTCGCCAACATCCCGGCCAGCGTTGAGTCCGGCAAGGTCACCAGTGCCGGCGCCATCTTCAACGAGGTGCTCAAGGAGGGCGCTAAGCCAAACTTCGCGGGATCGATGCTCACCATCATTGCCGACTCCAAGGAGGAGGTGCTTGACATCCTCAGCCAGGACGTGTACGCCAAGGAGGGCGTTTGGGACCTGAACAACGTGTTGGTGTACCCGCTCGGTCTCGCCTACAGAAAGGCCAAGGAGCTCTAATGTGTGGGTGTGTATATTGCGGATGTATATATTGATTAAATATCACAACTACTTCGACAGCAGCTCGACAAGCTTTTCTTCGAACTCCTCGGCAGGGTAGTCTCTCCAGTATGGCAGTCTGTACTCGACGTTCTCTGGTGCAAACTCCGGGTACTTCTCCCTAACCTGCTTCATTACCTCGTCGAACATGATCTTGTAACCACCACCCGTGAAGTGGATGCCATCAACGAGCAGCTCCCTCCAGTCGCCCTCGTAGCGCTCAAAAGCCGCGTAAAGATCTGCAAAGGCGACGTCGTTCTCCAAACACTTCTTCTTGAGCGCCTCAGAGTAGCACAGGTTGTTCTCGTTGGTTCTGATGATCCCTGCGGCGATGTCGTCCGGGTGCACCTGTCCCCACTGCTCACCATCGTGCTTCCCTGGACCGATGAAGACCGCCTTGATGTCGTTCCCCTTCAGCACATCGATGAACCCTTGCACGTTCTCGAGGTACTTCTCCAACTCCACCATCTGAGGGCCTCCGAGGGCGGCGTCATTGGTGCCAAAGAACACGGTGCAGATGCGCACTTTGGAGACGCTATTTGTGTGTTCAATCTCAATGATCTTTGGAAGGATCTTGGCTGCCCAGTTAGAGTTGTATCCGGAGAATCCACGCTGTACAACGTCCATTCTTCTGGTGTAGGCGTTCTGCATGGCGGCGCCAAAGACGAACTGGGGCTCGTTGCACTTGGGCGGGATCTGGCCGTAGGCAAACTCGGTGATGGAGTCGCCGAACAGAAGGAACTTATCGAGCTGGAGACTGGGCATCGGATGGAGGCGAGTAGTGCGCTATGTATCGAGCTGCTTTAATATCTAAGAGAGCCCCAATATATCGATTGCAGCCAAATATTTGGCGACGCGCCGTCTCAGATTTTGATATGGCAATCCTGCCACCGGCTGAGTGAGGGACGAGCTGCTGCGAATATTATATTGGGCAACGGGGAACTTCGTGATCTGGGCGCACCCAATATTCAATGTCAACCGATCTACATATGGACTGTGCAGGTGTCATATAACAAGTGTGGATGACATATATAAGGTCAATCCTCAGCCGTCCGTGCGCCCATTAGTCACTGGCCACAGGGGAAAGGGAATGGTAGATATGAGGACAACACCGCTCCTACTATGATCTACATATGCACTGTGCAGCTGTCATATAACAAGTGTGGACGGTATATATTAGGTCAATCCCTCAGCCGCCCGTGCGCCCGTTCGTCACTAGCCACAGGGGAAGGGGAATGGTAGAGATGAGGACAACACCGCTCCCACTATGACAGGAGGGGACATCAAGTTCTTAGTAGCCCACACTTCTGAGGTAATCACCAAGCTTCTCCACAACAGTGGCGGCCTCACCGGCCTGGACACCGGCTGGGTAGTGAGCGATGAGAATAGCCTGGGCGGTTCTCACACAGATGACACCTTCCTCGGCGAGCTTACCGTAGATGGATTTGTCGTCGGCACGGATGGTGATGTACTTCTTACCAACAACGTGGAGACCACTGGCGTAGAGATTGGCTGGGTTGTCGAAGGCGCCAGCCAGACCTGCAATCTCTGGGCCTGCCAACGTGAAGTTGTTCGTCTGGGCCCACTGGGAGTCACCCGCACGCGAGTAGAGAGCGGCGGCGTCAATCTTGCCAGAAGCGGTGAGGTTGTCGGTGTATGCTTGCCAGGACATTGCGGGTGTTGCGAGTGTTTGTTTGGTGGTAGGCGGTCTGTGGTGGGCGAAGAGGGGAATGATGTTTGGGGTCCCTATGATTTTCCTGTATGCCACTGGTGGCGACAGCAGCAGCGGCCGCGGCCGAATTCGCTGACGTAATTAACCCGGACACCACCACTGCCATGGCAACCGCTTTCGTATAGGGCAAAGCGTTCACTCTACACCAAGTGACAAGTTTGCCTTTCTATTGTACATTGAAATGTGTTCTTTTTTCACTCGTCATCCTCATCGTCCTCGATAACCCTTCTCTTCTTTCTCGTCTGAGACTCCTCGGCATCGGCACTGGATTCGTACTTGGCAGCTCCTTCAGCCTTTACTCTCTTAAGTCTTTCAGCAGCGAGATCGTCGTCATCGTCGTCGTCACCGGAGCCAACGTCCTCGTCCTCATCAACCTCCTCCATAACGTCATCGTCATCCTCGTCGTCGTCATCAATGAACCCATCGTCATTGTCGTAGTCGTCTGTGGCTCTGCCATACTGTTCTCTCGTACTGTATCTCTCTCTGGAGAGATCCATAGACCCTCCAGTTCTCTCCTGCTCTCTTTCAAGCTTGAGCTGTTGTCTTCTCTTCTCACGAAGTCTGTCCTCCTGCTCCTTCTCGAGTCTCTTAGCCTCCAAGGCTGGATCCACTTCAACGACAACGGTTTGTGTGGTGGCCTTGGTCTTCTGTCTCGCCCTCACGGCTGCTGTGAGCTTCTGGTGGATCTTGGAGTTGGTGGATGTTGGAACAAACTTCATGGTCTTTGAGACTGTTCCATCAGCGACGTAGACATCCGGTGTGGCGCTCTTCTTCTTAAGCACACTGTCATCACTCGTGACAAGGAATGTGTCAGAAACAGAACTTGACAAGACGTTGAAGAACTCGCCACCGAGTTTAAGTGAGAAAGACCCGTCTTCCCACTCAATAATCTGTGCATTGGACTCAGCCGTCAAAGACTCGTTGGACTGCTTCGTGAATCTCCATCTGATCGTGTTCTCGTCTTCGAGCTTCTTGATGTCAATGTCCTGTTTTGTCAACCCAGAATGTGTCAGCTGTTCCAAGTGCTTCAAGTAGTCTGTACCGTCAAATCTGGTTGGATTCACATGGATGAACTTCGGCACCTTGGCAGTGACCACGGGCTCGTCTTTGTTATCAAACTTTGGTGGATGGCGGATCACGTCGGCCTCACCGACACGAAGCTCTCTTGATTGCACTTCTTCACGTACGAGGAACTGATCCTCTCCATCATCATCGTCATCGTCGTCATGACGGCGACGGATTCGAGAAACGCCATCGTCATCTTCATCGTTACTGTCGTGGACAATACCATCCTCATCAGCTGGTTTAGAGTCGATCTCATTGTCTCCATCGTCGTCATCACCGAACAGGTCATCCATGCCGTCCTCTTCTTCGTCTGCCTCCTCCTTGTCAGGCTGTTGTGCCTGTTGTTCACCATCCTCCGTAGGCTCTGTCTCTTCGTTGTTCACCACAACCTCCTCCTCGTCTTCCTCATCGTCCGCGATCACAGGTCTCTTGCGCTTCTCTTCGTCCATTGCCGATGATTTCAAGTGAACGTACACTCTCTCGCTGTTTCCGCCCTGCGCTTTGGCGTGGTCGTCGACGTTGTTGTTGGCTGTTGGTACAGCTTCTCGAACGGATTCGCGGGATTTGATAAACCCGGACACCAGCGGTAAGCGCAACATGGTTATGTGGCCCTGGGGTGTACACAAAAGCACAACAAAACAGCAGCTTCGCCTCTCTCACCGTTGGAGGCGGAAATAACACAAAAAGCCGAGTCCCTTGTTGCAGGGCCAAAAGCGAAAATGCCGATGTCTTTGCAATTCTGCTTTTCTTCTGAACCATTTCAAGCCAACACCATCATCTTGTGATTGCTTACACAGCCAACATCTCGCTATCCTATTCCCCACCCCCTCCTCTCCACATTCTCTCCCAACATGACCTGGTCCGTTGTCAAGAACGCTCTCGATTGGGCCAAATCACCACCAGCCTCTTCTGCTCCTCCAAGCATCGAGAACCATGCCACGGGCTACAGAACTTGCATCTACTACGGCAGCTGGTCTCCATACCGCAACCACATGCCTCAAGACATCCCCGTCCAGCACACTACCAACATCTTCTACTGCTTCTTCAATGTTGACGGAGACACTGGTGCTGTAACCTTGGGAGACAACTGGGGTGACGTTGAGAAGCCATACCCGTCGCTGGTGGTACCACGCACGCACTACAAGGGTGCCTTTGCCCGCTTCTTTGAGATCAAGAGAAGTTTCAGAAGAGTCAAGATCTCCATGTCCATCGGCGGCTGGTCTAACCGTACGAACTTCTCCAAGGGTATGTCCACGGACGAGAAAGTGGACAGGTTTGTTGAGACCGCCATTGGCCACATGATGGAGTACGGCTTTGATGGTATTGATCTCGATTGGGAGTATCCCGAAGACCGAGTTGAGGCACAGCGTTACTTGGATGTCATGGTCAAGCTCAGAACCGCCATGAGAGAGATCGAGTGCAAGCACAGCATCCTAAAGGATTCCTTGTTGTTGACCATTGCCTGCCCAGCGTTTGCCGAGAAGCTCAACCTTTTTAACGTCAAGGCCATGAATGAGCAATTGAGTTTCTGGAACATGATGACCTACGACTTTGCTGGCGACTGGTCCGACACCGCCGGCTACCACTGCAACTTGTTCAAGGTACGTCAAAGTTTGTTATGTGGTGACGACGCCATCAAGTACATGTTGAAGAGGGGTATTGAACCATCCAAGTTGACTCTCGGTATGGCTAACTACGGCCGCAGCTTCGCCAACACCAAGGGCTACGGCCATGACTTCCATGGTGTTCATCCGAGCTCTGACAATGGCATCTTCAACTACAACAAGTTGCCTCTTCCACATTACAAGGAGATGTATGATGAAGAGGCCGTGTCTGCCTACTGCTACTCTGCAAAGGATAAGGTGTTTATCAGTTATGACAACAAGGACTCTATCAAGAAGAAGGCTGAGTACGTTCTTGAAAACAATCTCGGTGGTGGTATGTGGTGGGAGTCGATGGGTGACAACTACCGCCATCCAGAACACTCTTTGCTCCACACCTTTGTCTACCACATCCGTGGGGTTGAGGAGAACCCGCGTCCGATGGATACATCCAAGAACATCATTGGTATCTACACGGAGAGTGAATACCTCAAGAAGCAGGTTCCATACGCCCTTACTGACGACGAGGACTGTCCAGGAACATCTTTCGTTTGATTCATGACATGACTTGTTTACTTTGTACCTACTGTAGCAATTTAGAAACAGCAAAAGAAGCAGATTTATTTTGATTATAGCAGAACGGGAGATATACACACATCACAAGATGGAGTCCATCTTGGAGAAGACAGAGAGGACACCGGCAACCACCTCGAGCTGGAGATCGAAACCCGGGTTGCGCTCAAGCTCCTCGTTCACTTCGTTGATCAAGTTGATACCGATCCCAAGTGCGCTCGCAGCAGGCTGGAATGGGAACTGGGAGAACTGGGAGAGAAGCTCGTCGGCACGGGCAAAGGCTCTGTCACGCTGGTCATATCCGAGGGAGGCGAGCACATTCTCCAGGACGTTAGCAGCGTATGCACCAGCCACAAGCGAGATCGAACGGAGATACTTGAACTTGGTGGCATCTGGGAACTTGTCGTTAGTTGGAAGCTGGATGGTTCTTGGTGAGAGCAAGCTGAGGATTCTTCTGACAATGGCGTCCTTGGAGGTTGCGTCAGCGAGCGGGTGGGTAGGCATGTCAAAGATCAAGAAGTTCTTCCGTTCTGTTCTCAAGATACCCTTGTCCACGAGACCCTTAGCCAGTCTCTCACGCACTTGCTTCAGCTGGTAGTTGATCTTGAGCAAGTTCCACGTCTCACCACTGAGCAGGTCGATCCAATTGGCGATGCTCAGATTGCTCTCGTCGTTCTTCATGAGGTTCAACGTCTCGTCAAGCAGCACCTCACCGGTCTTTCTGTCGTCAATCACCTGGATCAGCCTCTCGCTGACCTCGAATCTTCTTCTGGAGGGGTCGTTCACAACGGCAATCTTACCCCTGAAGGCCAGCTCAAGCAGGATGCATCCACGCAGGGCATACGAGATGTTGTCGTTCCAGAACGAGAGATATCCTTCCTTGTCTTTGATGCCCATGAGCAGCACTTCCTCCATCAAGGTGAGCGCAGGCTCGTTGGCCTCCTGCACCGTCATGGCATTGTCCTCCGGGTCGTAACCGATCTTTGGCTTGTCCTCCTCGACGGTGGAGGTAGTGGTGGTGCTCTCCACATTCTCGGAGACCTGTCTTACTCTTCGACGCTGGAGTCCGGACATGGCGATGGGTGGGCACGGGTGTGTGTATGTGCAAGAGTGTGCAGAGGTGTGAAGTGTGATTCCGCGGGAGTTTCAGCAGGGACACTGTGTAGCTCGGGAACGCGCTGGTCGTTTGACGTGCGGGCAACGCTTGGCGGATGCTGGTGGTTCAGAGACTCGCTGAGGCACCGGTAGTGGATGGTGCGGCGGGGCAATTCGACAGGGATTCGCTGTCCCAGAGGCTGATCAGGGAGGCCCGGTTTATCAACAGTTGGCCACTTTTTCGCCGCGCCCGAATTTGCGGGCTGCACAACCAAACAAGCCCTGTATGTGTGTGGCGCCTACCGGGTGTTTACATGTGTACTTAGTAGTATGTACTATTGGCCTTCATTGTTCCTCAACGATACGGCAGAGTGGGTCAACGTCATCCTCGCGACCCGCACGGATGTATGCCACGAAGTACGGAGTGGCGGACTGCGAGCCCTTGTCCTCGAACGTGAACACCTCGGTGGCAGGCACCTCCGTCACGAGCTCGTCGTTGTACTTCCTGAAGATGTTACGTTTGAAGTCCCTGATGTAGATCCAGTAGTGTCCGTAGTTGGCGTGACCCCTGTGGATGAACACAGCAAACACCTTGTACGCAATCTTTGTGCTGCCGTCGAAGTGGTGGTCGATCTTGTTCTCCAACTCCATGATCTCTTTGAAGAGCTCGTTGAGATCTTTGTCAATCTGAGCGATCTGCCCTTCAAGCACCTGCACAGTCTCATCATCGGCTAGCCCCTCCGCCTGGATCCAGTCCTTCGTCGTCTTCATGGCGTCCTTGTACGAAAGATCCTGCTGGTTCTTGGTCAACAACAACTGCTGGTACTCCTTGAGCTGTCTGTGTTTCTCCTTCCACTCATTCACCTGAGCACGTTTGGCAATGATTTCTGGATCCTCAGTTCTGAAGTAGCGGTCCATGTAAAGCGTGTCAGGGAAAGGAAGCGCCGATGTGTCCTTGTATACCTCAAACTTCTTGGTGTCGTAGTAGACTCTCTGGATCTGGAACTGCAACACAGGTGGCATCTCGACAATCTTCTCGTTTCTCTCAAACTTATCACCACCACTTTCAACTGTCTCGTCATGTAAGAAAAGAGAATCCAATGCGTCATACCAGTTTCTTGGCTTGTCAGAGAGGTTGACAAACAGAGAAGAGAATCTCGCAACCTGGTCTCTATGAACCGATGGGTCGTCAACCTTGGTCAAATTCTGGATGGTCCTACCAAAAAAGATCGTCTTGAGGAAATCCAATTGCTCCTGGTCCTCCTCATCGAATCCATCAGGCTTGCAGGAAATCTCGAGCTGCATCATCACGTTACCAATACATTCAGTCACGTCCTGTTGTCTGCCCATCTCGAATGCAGTCTCCATCTCAGCTTCAGAAATCAATGCAGCCTTAGGTTGAGCTGATACTTCTGGAACATCTTCAGATTTAGCCAAGGGATTGGTGGTTTGAGACAGAGCTGTATCAGCCATCTCAACATCACCACTGGAAGGTGGGTCAAGCTCAATCAGGTCCTCTTCAGCGGGCACTTGATTCTCCTTGTCGTCATCCTCGAAGTCAATCTTGATCTCCTCCACTTCAGTGTTAGTCTCCTCCGACTTTTTCGGTTCATCGACGCCAAACTTGACCGGCGTGGTAGTTGGAAGGAACGCAAGGAACTGCAATGCCTTCACCGGTTCCACGGTACGGTTGCTTGAGTGAATTTGTTCGTAGAAGAGGTTTCTGAGCTGGTATGTGAACTGGAAAGACCTCTCAATCTCCTCCTCCTGGATCAATCTTCCACCGATTCTTCTGTCCTTGTAGATATCCTGACCGGTATAGACATCGTTGAATGACAAGATGTACTCCCTGAGAGGCTTGATGGCGAAGTAGTACTGGAGCAACGAATTCAAGTAGCACGTGTTACCGGTGTTGATTAGCCCAACAGGCCAATGGTCAGCTGGCAAAACAGTGTGGTCAACCATCCCACTAGCAAGGAACTTCTCAATGAGTTTACTCTTCTTCACGAGTCCAATGCGTCTCAATGCCATTCTCGCCTTCTTGATGTCTCTGTTGCCAGCTTGGAAAATTTCAATAGCTTGAATGTCAGTGGCATTCTCATCAACTCCAAGGTACTCACAAGCCTGCTTGTAGTCACAGTCCTCCTCATAGTCTGGGTACTCATGCTCAATCTGGTTCAACAATGGGAAACTCTTACGATCAGCGGCAATGGTGATGAATGCCCGTGTCAATTGGCGCTCCAACTCAGGCGAGTCAACCTTCTTGACCATCACTGCGGTAGCAACAACGTCATCATCCACTGTCTGGTCAATACCAAGCATTTCATATGCCTGAGAGAGAGCGATCGTCTCGTACTTCAAGTATCTGGCCAACTTGCCACTCTTCTTGTAGTCAGCCACAATCTTCAAGGCCGCTCTGAAACGACCATCGTGCGGATGCTGTGCACACTCGTTCTGATACATTGTCAACAGAAGATCCTCATCGATGTATGGTGCTTGTGACGGTTCGATACCCAACGTTGAGAATGCAGAGTTCACATCATTCATACCGACGGTTCCTTGTTCAATCTGCTCCTTCACGAACCTTGTCAATTTGAAATTGTGTCTGCTGTTGCTTATGGCTTGAAGTGCATCAAAATACAGCGGAACGTTAGCCGGGTCAAACTTCAGCATCTTTTTGTAGCACTTGATCACGAGGTCATCACTGTAGAAGGGGTAGACTGACAATGCGACAAACGATTCAGAGTTCTCAAAAGTATGGGAAGTCAAAGATGCATTGTCAGACAACTCACGGAAGAATGCGTGCTTCTTGTTTGAGAAGACAAAGTCACTGAATGGCTTATCGGCGACATGTCCCGAGTAGGCCTTGGTACCAAGGAATGCAATTTCAATGATCTGCCTCAAGAACTTCTCCCTCATGATCACGTGTAGTCTGTTTGTTGAGTCTGAGACCTGTGGCGGAACATACTCCGAATCATTCTGTTCAAAGCTCATCTTCCTGAACAAGATGCTTGGGTTGATGCGCGAGATCAACGTCTGGTTCGAAGCGTTGATGGTCTTCAATGCAGATCCCGGAGGGGCAAGGAGCGGTCCTCTGACAACCTTAAAGAGGGTGAAGAGACACTGTGCTGGTGTTGGTGGCTCTTCTGGGAACTCCGGGTTGATCTGACGAGCCTTGTGCCACCTCACTGTGATCTTGTTCATCTCAAAATCTCCTAAATCGTCTTCGTCAAACTCTGGGGCCATGATGTCAATTCTCATCACCTTCTTCGTCAACGCGCACACGTATGATGCTGAGTCAATCGGTGTTGGAACGGCGTTACGGACACTCTCTGGGTCATTCTCTCTGATGTTGAAGGATGGAATCAAATCCACAGAGTCCTCGTAGGACAACTTATCACACAAGTGAAACTCGTTCTTGGAAACAGGCTTCTCTGAAGCGGCCTTGGTCTTGATGGCAATTCTCACGTGGAAAACTTTGCTTTTGGTCAAGGATGGTTCTTCGTTGGGGAATAAGATGGCCCTGATGATGGTGACCTTGTCCTTTGGGTTGGAGTAGGACGGACGACGCGTGATGAGATCCGAGGTGTCGATCGTGATCGCCTCAGGGAAAAAGAGTTCGTATGGGTTGTACTTCAACTGCGAGATCTTCTTGGCGTAGGCAAGTGGGGCCAATCGAAGGATTCCCCTGCTGAAGTCCTCCTCAATGTTGTGTGAGAGCAAGAAGATGAGATCTGTGCAGATATCGTCGATGAGGCGGTTCGCCGTCTTGAACACGTGCGTCTCCAAGCCTTCATAGTCTTCTTCTTTTTCGTTATCAGCCTCCATTTCGTCATCGCTGTCCTCGTCATCGTCGTCGTTGTCTGACTCTGATATCAACTTGATAGGCACCTCTGAGGCAGCATTGCCACCATTTGGAACCGCAGGCGCCAACTGGGCGGCTAGATGCTCGCTCTTCTCAATCACCTCTGGAGCGCCAGTGTCATCGTACTGAGGCAGATCCTCAACGTCACTCGTCTTGTCCACGTCCTGAAGCATCACTATGAGCGTTGTTGTGGGATGTTGTTCGTGGGGCGGATGTTGTGAACCTTGATCCCCCAGACTGCTTTTGTGTACGGTTGTGGTTTTGCTGGGAAGTGGGTAGGGCGGTTATGGAATGAATCCCGTATGCAGATGTGATATGCTGAGAGAGGAGGATAACGCGGTGCTCTGTGCGATTGAGTATGTGTTCTGCTGTGGAAGGTGGGGGGTAGTCGTTGCCACTTGGCTCCTGTTTGGGTACCCAAGAGTCCCGCACTCGCTGACAACGAAAATTCCGCGAACTCGTTCGATGCGCTGTTTTTCTCGACTCTTCCTTTGAGCGAAGGCCCGACGATGAGCTCTTCTCTGTTGGGCTAGGTGTTAACACTTTGGCAAAGACTCGCAGAAATGGGCTGGTTTGGTGGCTCGTCTGAATCATTGAGCACTTCGCGCTCTACAGTGACACCCACGGACACTCTGGCTCCTGAAACAGCCAGCACATTACAATCCACCCAACAATCACCATCATCGGCACTCACACCTGGGGCAGGTCCAGTCCCGGGAGCGCCAGCCATCGACTTCAAGAAACTCACAAACACAGACGATGGGTTCCAGGGCATTGCATCGAACCTTTTTGAGCAAGTTGTGCTGAGCAACCCGTACTTCGCGGCCGGTGGTGGTCTTATGCTTCTTGGTACCGGGCTGGCAGTTGCAAGACAAGGTGTGCTACGAGCCTCGAACTTCATGTACCGCCAGCTGCTGGTGGACTTGGAGATCCCATCGAAGGACAAGTCTTACATGTGGTTCTTGGAGTGGATGTCACAGTACAAGCACCGCAGCTCGAGACATCTCAGTGTTGAAACCAACTTCATCCAGCATGACAATGGATCTGTCACCACCAAGTTCTCGCTTGTCCCTGGTCCTGGTAACCATTTGATCAGATATAAGGGGGCATTCATGTTGATCAAGAGAGAAAGATCCGGGAAATTGCTGGATATGACCAACGGTACACCTTTTGAAACCGTTACCTTGACGACGTTGTACAGAGACCGTAAGCTGTTTGACGACTTGCTCACCGAGGCCAAGACACTTGCACTCAAGGCGCAGGAGGGTAAGACTGTGATTTACACTTCATGGGGTCCAGAGTGGAGACCATTTGGTCAACCAAAGAAGAAGAGAACAATTGGATCTGTCATTTTGGACGCCGGCATCAAGGAGAACATTTTGAGCGACGTTAAAGACTTCTTGAAAAGTGGCAAGTGGTACTTTGACAGAGGTATCCCATACAGACGAGGATATTTGCTTTACGGTCCACCGGGGAGTGGTAAGACCAGTTTCATCCAAGCACTCGCTGGTGAATTGGACTACAACATTTGCATTTTGAACTTGAGTGAAGCCAACTTGACAGACGACAGATTGAACCATTTGATGAACCACATCCCTGAGAGAAGTTTGCTGTTGCTGGAAGATATAGACGCTGCTTTCAACAAACGTGACCAAACGGATGCATCAGGATTCAAATCTGGTGTTACGTTCAGTGGGTTGTTGAACGCACTTGACGGTGTGGCATCCTCAGAAGAGACAATTACATTCATGACTACCAACCATCCAGAAAAACTTGATCCTGCCATTCTGAGACCGGGGAGAGTGGACTTCAGAGTACTCGTTGGCGATGCGACTCCATACCAGATTGAGCAGATGTTCTTGAGATTCTATGAGAATGAGCATGAGAAGGCCCGTGAGTTCGTCGAGAAGTCACAGGCTCTTGGTGTTCCGATCTCGACAGCCCAGTTGCAAGGCTTGTTTGTGTACAACAAGAACGACCCAGACGGTGCATTGGCAATGGTGGAGACTCTCAAGACGCCAAACCATGTGTTTTAGTTCCCTCTTGTACATAATTGATAATGCAAAGATGTAACGACGACCACGTGCGGTTCAACCACGATACTTCTTGAGAAGTATCTCCTTCACCAGCTTGAAGTGGCTGGGTAGAACTTCTTTGGATCCATCCTTCTTTGCGAGCTGTGTGGCTTCATAGACGAGCTCTCTCATGAAGAGCGTGTAGTCGAGAGTGAGCAGGATGTCGGCGGAGTCATTAGCGAGCTTCTTGGATGTGCGTTGCTTGATCTGTGCCTTGACGGCTCTTCGGGTGAGCGGCGCCATCGGTGAAGGTCCGTTGGAAGGGGAAGCGTTCACAAGGCGACGGAACGAGCAGCAGCGGCACAAAAGGTAAACAAAAGCACAGCTCTCATCAAACGAGTTCGCGGAAAAGTTTAGGGGTTGTCGCGAAAGTCACACCGAACACGGAACGGGCGCTGCCGGGTCAAATTTTCGGAAGAACTTTGTGGTTCGGGCACACGCGATAAAGGTCAGGGGGCCCTTGGGGGTCCTCCGGGATGGAATCCCTGTGCACGAGGCGGCTGATGAGGGGTGTGAAAAGAGACGCAACTTTGATAGGGTGTTCAGGGTGGATGCCGAGCACACCAGCCAGTGCCAGGCAGCTCTTGACCCGCCACCAGATCCGCCACCGCTGCTCCCCCACACACCCGCAGCGAATCGCGCTCCCGGGCTCGGAGCAACCAATTGAAGTCGCCTCACTGGAAATTCTTCCGGCGCCCGCTGCGGCGCGGGACGCGGGAGGTGTGGTGATCGAGGGAAAAAAAAAAGGAGGCCATCAAACATTTTCCGGCAATTAATCCTGGCTGCTTCTCCGTAACTCATCGATAAAACACCCTTCAAAAGCGACAGAACGCATCGCAGACACAGCCTGCACACTTATTCACACATCCCAACTACAAACAGCGACTTCCCCCACGGCCCCACGGCAATCTGAATCGGATCCTCTCAGGTTTCAAAGATTGTCCCGTGAATCACTCCATATTCAAAAAGAGCATCTAAAGACACACACCGCTCGCCAGAAACAACAAGAGACATCGCAGGCTAACAGTACTCGTCGACATGTATGTCCCATCATACCTCTCCACGGCCTCGTCGCAGACGCCAAAGGAGTATACCAACAGAGCGAGGGACGAGGTTGCAAGAAAGCTCAACCTTCCACGGCCAGCACAGAACGCCACCACGGCCTCGCGGCTCAAGCACGGTCCATCGCCTCTCCAAAGAATCGCCAGCATGGAATCCGACACATCGCTGACGAAGACCAACTCCAACGAGTCGCTCGACACGCTCACGGGCCAGTCACAAGAACAACTACAACAACAGCAGCCAGGAAAGAAGGTGAAGGGCCTCTTTGGCTCGCTGTTGAGACGCAAGAACACAGGAAGCACGGCTTCCCTCCAGTCCCAGGAGATGATGGCTCCAGTGGATGAGGACTCCATGATGGCTGATGACACGCCTATGGAGACGGTATCCACCTACGAAGACATGCAACCACTTCACACTGTGCCATCCATCGACTCAGTATCGACAGCACCATCGACGGTATCGTCGTACCAGTCCAAGCAGACAACAGTGGCAGACTCACTCTTCAGCAACCAGCACTCACTCGCCACACAGTTCACCAACCTTTCCAGCACCTCCTATTTATCACAGACACCTCATCTCCCATCACTCACAGCGGAACAAGCCCCAGTCAAGCCAACGTTACTCACACTACAAGAGGCTCTTCCAACAAGATTTGACGACATGTACGCTCCCGAGCTCCTCGCTGACCCGAACCTGTTGATTGACGGACGTCCGATGTTCACCAAGAGAGCACTTCTCGACTGGGAGTTGAACGACATTCGCTCCTTGTTGATTGTGGAGAAGATGCAGCCAGAGTGGCAGGGACAGCTGCCTATCATCTACTCGCCTCCGGGGTTCAAGTTTGAGTTCTTGCCCCTGGATGCGGATGACCAAACGATTGTGAAGACGCTTGTGGAGAGCGACATCTACAAAGAGGCCAACTTGGACCTGGCGTTCCGCATCCAAACGGCCAAGTACACACTACACGCTGCCCGCTCGAGACACGCACAGATCCTCAAGAGCTCCGGGCTGCCGACGCTGTACAACAACAGACTCTCAAAGGCTGAGTGGAGAAACGTGATTGAGAACTTCCTGCTCAACTTGGCAGTGGAGGCGCAATGCCGTGCGGACTTCAAGCAGTCGTGCAGCGAGCTCAAGAGACTCAAGAAGAGAGGCGAGGGCTCGAACTCTCTGCTGAGAAAAGCCATTCTTAACGACGTGACACAGTCCACGTCGAGCGTCTCCACGAAGCTCACGAAGGAGGAGAAGGCACGTCTCTGGACAGACGTGCAGTCCAAGGTGTACAAGAGACTGGGGCTCGACTGGACGCCGGACCGCATCACGAGCTGATGTTTTATACGCACGAAATTTAGAGCTGTTTTGATGGCAGATTGGTGTAGAGACAGCGAGAGATGGCCTTCGTCGTCGTCGTCGCTGTTGTTGTTCGCGAACTCCCGGGTTGTCGCCGGCTGAAAATTTGGCTGAAAGACATCAACAAACACTTTCAGTGGCGCTGGACATCAAACAATCCAAAGAACTTCTCTTACAAAATGGCCGAGAAGAGAGAGACCGCCGACGCTGCTGACCTGTTGTCGTCCCTGTCCATCAAGACCGCCGCAAAGGCCGATGCTGAGCCAACGCCCGCTCCAGCGAAGACCGAAGAGGTCGTGGAGACCAAGAAGGAGACCACACAGACCAAGGAGGAGCCAAAGGAGCCAGACACGAACCTGATCAAGTCCACGTACGAGGTCAAGGTCAAGCTCGCTGACCTCCAGGCTGACCCGAACTCGCCGCTCTACTCCATCAAGTCGTTCGAGGAGCTCGGCCTCGCTCCAGAGCTGCTCAAGGGTCTCTACGGTATGAAGTACCAGAAGCCATCCAAGATTCAGGAGAAGGCCCTCCCACTCCTCATATCTGACCCACCAAGAAACATGATTGGCCAGTCCCAGTCTGGTACCGGTAAGACGGCTGCCTTCTCGCTCACAATGCTCTCGAGGGTTGATCCAACGCTCGATTCCGTGCAAGCCATCTGTTTAGCCCCGGCAAGAGAGTTGGCCAGACAGACCATGGACGTTGTCCAGACAATGGGCAAGTACACCAACATCACCACACAGCTTGTTGTTCCAAACGCCTTTGAGAAGGGCAAGAGAATCAACAAACACATCCTCGTTGGTACGCCTGGTACGCTGTTGGACTTGATCCGCCGTAAGCAGGTGGATGTGTCGAAGGTGAAGGTGTTTGTGCTCGACGAGGCCGACAACATGCTTGACCAGCAGGGTCTCGGTGACCAGTGTGTCCGTGTGAAGAAGTTCTTGCCCAAGGATGCCCAGCTCGTGATCTTCTCTGCCACTTTCCCGGACGAGGTGCGCAAGTACGCATCCAAGTTTGTTCCAAACGCCAACGAGCTGTCCTTGAAGCAGGAGGAGTTGAACGTTGACGCTATCAAGCAGCTGTACATGGACTGTGACAGTGAACAGCACAAGTACGAAGTGTTGAAGGAGCTCTATGGATTGCTCACCATTGGATCGTCGATCATCTTTGTCGCCAAAAAGGAGACAGCCAACATCCTTTACAAGAAGCTTGGTGACGATGGCCATGCGGTTTCGATCTTGCACAGTGACTTGGAGACCACTGAGAGAGACAGACTCATTGACGATTTCAGAGAGGGCCGTTCCAAGGTGTTGATCACCACTAACGTTTTGTCCAGAGGTATTGACATTCCAACGGTGTCGATGGTGGTGAACTACGACATGCCAACGGACAAGCAGGGCAGACCGGACCCATCCACGTACTTGCACAGAATTGGGAGAACCGGTAGATTTGGTAGAGTTGGTGTCGCTGTGTCGTTTGTGCACGACAAGAAGTCGTACGAGCAGCTCATGGCCATCAGATCCTACTTTGGAGACATCGAGATGACCAGGGTGCCAACGGACGACTGGGAGGAGGTTGAAAAGATTGTCAAGAAGGTGCTGAAGTGAGAGGAGGTGTACATGATCATAATACTACGCGCTGACTAATTGCTTACGTAAAAAGAATTTGCCCGGGCTGTTTTGGCAGAAGGTTCTCGAATTTGGGCGGCGGGCGGGCGGCGGGCGGTGTTTTTGTTTCTCCCGCCAATAGCGGCTCTTTTTGGGGGGTAGTTCCTCTCTGCATTCCCACCACACGCACTCGCCCACTCCACATCCAATTGCACAATGGCCGACTCTTCCAAGATCATCAACGTTATCATCGGTACGTCGACCCTTTGCCCCGCCCAGTCCAGCGACTCGCTCCGGTCACAGAGAGAGAGAGAGGAAAGCTCTCCGGACCCGTTTCCCTGGTGAACTGGCCCCTCTTTGACAGAACCCAAGATACTAACATCACGCCATAGCCATCCTCCTTCCTTTCCTCGCTGTCTACATGATCAGAGGTGCTGGCAGAGACTTGGTGATCAACATCCTTCTTTGTAGTGAGTACATTTTTTCCATTTTCCCTCATCGTCATACGACCAGGTACTAACTGATAACAAGTTTTCTTCTGGTTCCCAGCCATTTTGCACGCCGTGTACATCGCGTTGACATCAGAATGATGGTGTTCAGACTGTGACCTGTGTGGGGACCCTCCTTTGAGCGGTGTTGATCCCCCCCCCCCCTCCACTTATGCTTATTCAAAAACAACCATACACTCTAACCCGGTCTAAAGAGGTGTCTATCCCCCATTTTACAACTTTGTCTTTGTCATTTGTGTTTTCTCTCTCTCTCTCTTTTCTTTCTCGTGCTTTTTGTCTCTACACTTTGAATCATCGTTGTGTCCTGTGCTGTCCTGTCCTCTGTCTTGGTCTATGCTTTTTTCCTTTTATCAATTCTTTTTATCCCTCTCTTTTTAATACGACAGTTTCTATACTTACAAACGGTGTAAACAAAGACAGTCATTCATCATTGAGTGGTGGTGTATGTACATGCAGTTCATATGTCAAGGGCTTGATCTTCAGTCAATCTTGTGCGTTTGGAGCTTCTTACAACCTGGGTTCATGTGTTAGTTCTGAGGGACGAAGATGAAAGGTGTAATGACGACAAAAACTTACTGAGGAGCCATGGCTTCCATCAAAGGACTCTGGATGAAGGCAACGCCGAGCTGGGGACGTTGAGGTTAGTATTCGGTAGAGCAGAGAAAGCGGTGAATAAGACATACAGCAAAGAAGCCGACGTTCAACAACACAGGGAAGCCCGGGTTGTTGGTGATTTGCTGCCAGTAGGACTGGTTCTTCTTCTCTGGGGCAGGTGGGGCTCTGTGGGCGTGGACGTGGGACATTTTTGCGGGTGTGTTTAAAAAGAGTCAGCTGGGGAGGCAGCTCTGGCCGAGGAGTCGTCGATGGTGTTCAACTTCTCCGGAAGGCGAAGAAAAAAAGATAAAAACTTGGTTCGCGCAGCATTCATATAACCTCTCGTACGTTGGGTTTTGCTTGTATGCGGTGCTGGATAATTGGAGTGCTCCAGTATATGGGAGTATTTGGTATCATTCTGCAGCTGACGTTCAGTACACCAAGCGGATCTCCGCCAAGTAGAAGAAATAAGATCTTGGTACTCCTCCTAGACAACCACAAGGCTCCGTACACTACACCATCCTTAGAACCATGATGTGTATGTTGTATTTGTATAGCAAGAACCCGACAGGCGTCTCCATTGTAGAGACACCGTGCAATATATAGCAAAACCCCAGTCGTAACGACGATATATATAAAAAAAAAAAAGAACAAGCAACTCGGGAGAGAAGGAGCATGTGAAGAACTCGGATCTCCCCTTAGACCAACAAAAAAAGAACAAGATAAAGACAGCAAAGACAACCAGTAGTACAAGCAAGTGGAAGCGAAGTAAAGCAAAAGGGAAGGACACAGTGATCCTTCGAACAAAAAAAATGGCGAACTGAACATATGTGTGTGTGTCTGTGTTTGTTGTGGAGCGGAGTGAATGGGACCAGCCTCCTCCACAGTAGATAAGAGATGGGGGGGGGGCAAACGGAGACATCATCCGGAGGTGGCAGTCTGGTAGATCACCTTCTGGTTGTAGATCTGTCTCCTGCCCAGCTGCTTGAGCCGCAGGCCAAAGTTCGTGGACAGGTTCTGCGCCTTGAAGTCGTGAAGTTGCTCAGCGAGCAGCGCACAGAGCCGTCTGACATCCACCACGCGCAGGACGTAGAGCACAAAGTCGTAGAGGATGAGGAGCGCCACGGGGGTGATCATGCAGATGCCGAGCGCCAGCGACACGTACTGCACCAGCGTGGCCGTGTGGTGGGCGATGGAGACAGCGAGCTCGAGCATAGAAGTTGAGGGATGTGACACCTTTTTTGACGTGTGGGACGAGGGAGGCGGAGGGCCCGTGGGGGGAGGGGAGAGGAGGGGTGTTTGTGTGAGTGGCAGACGGAGCAGGTGCGGTGGGGGAGGGGAGGGGAGTAAAGACTGTGGTGGCGGTGGTGAAAAGGGCAGAAGGGCAGAAGGGCGGGCGAGGCAGCGCTTTTAAAAGCCAAAGGGGAGCAGGGAGGGAGGAAAAGGCAGTCAGTCGCCCTAACAAAAAAAAAAAATGGTATCACCACCACCAACCGCCCGGACTTGTGGCGCGTACCGCAAAAAAGGCTCCGGCAGCCCGCGCGTACAATTTTTTTTTTTCTGTTTCTGACGGTGCCGGTTTCTTCCTTTCTTCCTTTTCCTTTGGCGCTTCTGTTGGTGTCAAGGGTCAGAGGCAGCACAGTGGCACGTTGTCCTGTCGCTTCTGATCCTGATCCATCTCCTCTCACGGTACGTCCTCTTCATTGCTCCCACTCGTAAGCCCCCCGGAGCTCCTGTCCCACCTCTGCAACCACTTTCTTCACATGATGCTACAAAACTTTAAAATACTTATCTACATTATCTGAGAATTTTCAAGGGAAGAAAAACAGGCTTTACTGATTGAAGTGGAGCGTACGGCCCGCAATTGTCGTTGCTCGCTTCGAAGAATGGTTGTGAGGGGTTGTTCAAGAGAGCTCTCTTACCCAAGGAGACATATCCCACACACGACACGGCTCATATACTAACAGTCGCTGTCAGCCTTGCAAAAGATTTGTGTCTGTTGTATCGCCCTGAACTCTAATCGATAAACATACAGCAAGTGGGCTGGAAAAGATAATCGATCGCTGCTTTGTAGTTTTTTGAGGTCCCGCATCCACAGGAGGGTTGCTACTGTTGCTCGACAGAACTGGAGGCTGATACGGTCGAAAGTGTTAAGTACAATCGGATACGATCAGGTCCCGAGTGACGCACTACGCATCGCATCAGATCAGGCAGGTGTTCAGAGCTACTACTCTGTCTACACATTTCCTGTCGATCGACATACAGATCGGTGAAAGGGTAAACAGAGTTTCCCGGAAGTAGATCAGTATGAACAGCCCACGTTCGACCCGGTCCAGCCAGGCTCTTGCGCTTTTGGCTTCTGGCGAAAGTATCGACACCACCTCCAAATCCCCACTCAACAACTGTGACAGTCACAGCAGGGTGAGAACCCCTCACACATTGTTTGTGGGGAAAAAGTGAGACAATAGAAAGTTTGAAGAGGTTGACGGTACCAACCCTCTCGCGCGCGTGTATGGGCTGCGGATATTTGAATGCAAATATCTCAACACTGGGAGCTCCAAATTGCAAGCGGAGCAAACCAATGAGATCCTACGACACCAGAGAGCATTCTTCCAGAGCTTGAAGAAGCAAAAAAAAATAAATGGAATATAGTGATAACCGTGAGGTTCGAACTCACGCCTCCGAAGAGACCAGGACCTTAACCTGGCGCCTTAGACCACTCGGCCAGGTTACCAACTTTTCCGCAAGTTTGGAGGCGCGCATCGGCCAGGCCACATCTGGCTGACGTAATCACTCAAATGGGTATTAATGCCGTCGTTTCCCCTTGAAACTGCCATCTATTAGCAGCCTTTAGCAGTCAATGGTGACCAAGAATACATCTGCTATCGAAGACATGATGGAAGAGTTCAATAGTCATCCAGAACACCCCATTCAATGAAACTTCCATCCACGGATCTCCAAGACAAAGCGATCCAAAGATCTCAACAGTCTCCAACTACACAACATCCATGTCAAGAATGAATTACAAGCTATATAGCCATTGCAGTATACACACTCTCTCACTTGTAGAGCTTTGCAAGCGAGACAGCAGCCTCGTCGTTCTTGTTGAGCACCTTGGCAACGGCGAGCTCAAAGTCCTCCTGGGTCACATGGATTCTTCTCTCTCTGAGGGCATACATACCAGCCTCGGTACAGACACCCTTGACATCGGCACCGGAGCAACCGTTCATCTTCTCGGCAATCTTTCTCAGGTTGATGCCCCTTGTCAAGTTCATGGCTCTGGAATGGATTCTCAAAATCTCAGTTCTAGCGGCAACAGTTGGGGCAGGGAACTCAATCTTTCTGTCAATTCTACCCGGTCTGAGCAAGGCTGGGTCCAAGATGTCCAGTCTGTTGGTGGCCATGATGATCTTGATGTCCTTTGAGTTTTCAAACCCGTCCAGCTGGTTGAGCAGCTCCAACATCGTTCTCTGAACTTCGGAATCACCACCGCTGGAACCCTCCACACGGGAGGAACCGATGGAGTCAATCTCATCCATGAAGATGATGGATGGCGCGTGTTCTCTGGCCATCACAAAGAGCTCTCTCACCATTCTGGAACCTTCACCAATGTACTTCTGCACGAGCTCGGAACCGGACACTCTGATAAACTTACACTCGGTGTGGTGTGCCACGGCTCTGGCCAATAACGTCTTACCTGTACCTGGAGGCCCGTAGAGAATGACACCCTTTGGCTGGGCGATACCCAAACTCTCAAAAAGCTCTGGGTGTTTCACAGGCAGTTCAATCACCTCTTTAATCTCCTTGATCTGCTTCGTCAACCCACCAACCATGTCGTAGGTGGAGTCCGGCACTTTCTCCACCATCATGAGACTCACCAGTGGGTCCACCTTGTTTGGCAGGATCTTGTGCAGGTTGTGGTTGTCGGACTTGAGACACACTCTGAGCGAGGGCTTGATGTCCTTGATGTCGATTTCTGGGGCGAGATCCACAATGTACTTGCCCTCCGGGTGGATCTTGACGAGGATCTTTTTCTTACTGAGAGCCTTCACCACTTCACCGACGTAGGATCCCGGCTCCTGGAGCAGCTTGAGCTCGTCCTTCAGGAGTCTCACCTTGGAGTTGAGCGTGTTTCTCTGTGCCTCGAGACGGCGGAGGTTCTGTGTTTTGGCGTTGATTTGGATCTCTGTGTCCTGGATTCTCTGCTGGAAGAACGGCTTGATGCCGCCCTCGTGGATGGCTGCGGCGGACATTGCTTGTGGATGTGTTCAATTGGGCTGTTTCTGTTGTTTCCCTTGTTGTTGTTGTAGTAGTTGACGATTGGGAGAAAGTTCGGTGGCGTTGGCATTGGCGTTGGGCTTTTGCTGCTCGGGGAAATTTCGCGCGCGGCCTGGACTCTTCCCTTCCCCCCAGCCAGGTATTTAGTACAGACACTGTTTCTTAAGGGAAAGTCAGTGTTTGTTGGACAAGCTACACACAGAGAGACAGGCAGAAGCGACTCAGAGACCAACAATGCTCCTCACACGCCAAATGACCACCCTCGCACTGCTCTTCTTCGCCTCAATCGTCGTCTCAGCGTACACGGAGCTCTGCCGCTGCCAATGTGACGAGGCGTACACCCTGGTGTCGCTAGCGGAGGGCGAGAGTTGCAAGACGTGCACCAAGGAGTTCTGCTCGAAGCAGGGGCTCCCGCAGTGCGACGCCATTGAAGTGTCAGAGATCCAGGTGTGGTGTGGCCACCGTGAGTCGTTCAAGGACAAACTCATAGTGTACGGGTTCATCGCCCTGACGTGCGGGCTGCTGGTGTGGGCGTTCATGGGCAAGCAGCTGGTCTGAATGTGTCCTTGCCAGTAGCAGAAAATGAAGTTATGAAATGTTTTAAGGGTATTAACTCTGTAGAGTCGACCTCCTCCGGCACGGCACGGCCCCATTTGCCAGTGCTGAGATTTACGCTGGGCGATCCGGCAGTAAAGTATGAAACTGTGCCTAGCCTCACGTGATCTAGGCAGACACCCCTGCGTAAATCTCAGTCCGACGCGCCCCCGCAGCGCCTGTGCACGTACCGCCATTTTTTTTTTTTTTCTGTTCTTCGCGCCGGCACCAGAAAATGGCGGCGAATGGCACTGAAAAATCCAAAGAAGCTGAATTGCAGAGAACTTTTCCTCCCTCTTAAACCTCCAGGCCACCCCCTTATCTCCCCCTTCCTGTTCACACGCCAACAGGGGAAGACAAGACATCGCTCAGAGCACGGACACACCACTTTTGCTGCCCCCCTTTGCTCAGATCACTGCCCCCCAGCGCCATGTCCCACCAGCCCAATCAGTCCACGCCGGGCAACAATGGCTCCAGCGCTCCACAGGCCAACCCACCACACTCCAGAAGGGCCATGAACTCCAGAGGCCAGCCACAGTACGGCCACTACGGCGGTGCCCAGCCAGTCTTCATTCCAGCTGACTACGCCGCTGCTGGTGCTGCCTACGCCGCTGCTCCATACCAGGCTGCCGGCTACTACAACGGCCAATACTACACTCCGCAGGGCTACCCACCTGCCCCAAACATGTCCCCAGTCCCAGGCGCAGGCATGTACAGAGGCACCTCCGAGTACGCCTCCGGCCATCCATTGAACGTGACCACGCCAGCTGGCGTCAAGGTTGAGCTCGATGCCCTCACGCCAAAGTCTGCCCATGCCTCGCTCAACAGATCCGCAGCCACCACTCCAAAGATGGCTGCCACGCCGCTGGGCCACCAGAGAACTCCAAGCATCAACTCCCCAGCTCCGGCTCCGGCTAATCCTGAGGCTGAGAAGATGAAGGATATCTTCAAGCAGAAGGTTGCTGAGAGACTCCGTCTGCGTAAGGAGAAGGAGGCTGCTGAGGCTGCCGCCGCTGCATCTGCTTCGGGATCTACCCCAGCTCCAGCACCTGTCAAGAAGGAGGAGACTCCAGCTCCAGCTGCCGTTGCATCCACACCTTCCCCTGCTCCAAAGGAGGAGGAGGCTGCAAAGGAGAATGTCAAGCCAGAAGACAACGAGGCCGTCAAGAAGTTCAAGGAGGCTGTCCTCTCCAAGGCCAAGCCTGTCGTTGAGAGCAAACCTGAGCCAGTTGTTGAGTCCAAGACCGAGGAGATCAAGGAGGAGACCAAGGCTGAGACAACGGAGAAGGCTGCTCCAGTGACAGAGGAGAAGAAGGAAGAGGAGAAGCCTGAGCAGAAGCCAGAGGCTACCACTCCAGCCCCAGCCGAGGAGGCTACACAGGAGACCGCCTCCGAGGAGAAGAAGGTTGAGGAGGAGACCACCACTGCTCCAACCACCGCCGAGTCCGAGACACAACCAGAGTCTGAGGCTACCAAGGAGGAGCAGACGGCCGAGGAGAAGGCCACCGAGGCTTCAGTTGAGGATGGATACACAATCTCCAAGTTCCTCGAAGTGATCAAGTCTGCTAAGCCTATCGAGGACCCATTTTCCTTTGAGTACCCAGAGGCCAAGGCCCGTCCAGACGAGCATTACAAGAGCGAGAAGGTTGCATACAGATACGACCCAGTGTTCTTGCTCCAGTTCAAGGACCAGTGTGTCCTCCCATTGGACCAGAAGTTTGAGGAGCAGATCAAGTTCATCACCGTGTCGCAACGCAACGACAGATCAGCCTCTTCGAGAGGTGGCTTCAGCTTTGGCAAGGGCTCCGGCATCTCTGGCACCCAGGGCTTCTCCAAGTCCAACACCAACCTCAGAAGATTTGACAGCATGAACTCCAGATCCAACTCGAGAACCAACTCCAAGAGAAGAGGCGGCTCGGGTAAGGGCGACCGCAAGTCCAACAGAAACAGAGAGCGTGACTTTGAGAGAGAAAGAGAGCCAGAGGTTCCTGCTGAGCCAGTCAAGCCTTTGGAGAAGTCTGCCAACAGATGGGTTCCAAAGTCCAGAGCTGCTAAGAAGGATCCATCAGAGATCAAGTACGCCCCAGACGGTGTCACTGTCCTCCTGGATGAGACCGAGATCAAGAGAAAGACACAGTCTCTCCTCAACAAGCTCACTCTCGAGCACTTTGACGACATCACGGACGAGCTGATGGAGATTGCCAACCAGTCCAAGTGGGAGAACGAGGCTGAGACGTTGACACAGGTGATCAACTTCACTTTCGACAAGGCTACGGATGAACCTCACTGGTCCAACATGTACGCCCAGTTCTGTGCTAAGATGTGCAAGATGATCGATCCAGAAGTTAAGCACGAGAGACTCATCAAGGGCGAGGACTGTGCCCGTGGTGGTCAGGTTGTGCGTACTTTGCTCTTGTCCAAGTGTCAGGCTGAGTACGAGAAGGGTTGGACGGATAAGTTGCCAACCAACGAGGATGGTACGCCATTCGAGCCGGAGTTGATGACAGACGAGTACTACAAGGCTGCTGCCGCCAAGAGAAGAGGTCTTGGTCTCGTGAGATTCATTGGTCACTTGTTTGTGCTCAACATGCTCTCGGAAAACATCATCTTTGCATGTCTTGCCAAGCTCATCAAGAACGTTGAGGACCCAACCGAGGACACGGTGGAGAACTTGGTGCAGATGATCAAGACCGTTGGTCCAAAGATTGATGAGTCCAGCGAAGTGAACAGAAGCAAGATGAACCACGTGTTTGCCGCTGTCGAGCAGCTCTCTGAGGCCAAGATCCCATCCAGACTGCAGTTCAGTTTGATGGACCTCATTGACTTGAGAAAGAACCGCTGGAGAGGCAGTGAGGCTGACAAGGGTCCAAAGACGATCAAGGAGATCCACGAGGAGGAGAGAAAGAAGGCTATGGAGGAGCAGAGACAGTCGGACAGCCGCAGAAAACAGGGCAGAAACGACTCGAGACAGAGCTCTTCGAGAAACGCTGGCTGGGGTAACAGCAGCCGTGTGTCTGACTCTGACTTCAAGAGATTTGGCCAGGTTAACACCACCTCTTCCTCGTCGAACTTGGGTCCTATGAACAACTTCCAGAAGACCAAGTCGCTGAGATCGCAAAAGTCGTCTTCGTCAAACCTTGCACACAGCAACACTCCAACTCCAGTGGAGTCCTCCAGGGAGAACTCCAAGAGACCAGAGAAGGCCAACATGTTTGACGCTTTGATGGGTGGCGACGAGGAGGAGTCTCACGAGGCTCCAGCTCCAGCTGCTGAAGCCGAAGCTGAGGCTGAGGCTGAGGCTGAGCAGGGAGAGAACTGAGGAGAGGTGAATTAAAAAAAGAAAACGAACTCGAGAAGTTTTTTGGGGGTTTATTCGTCATGATCATTTGCAGTACGTACTCGTCATGTGCTTTTTGAATCTTTGTATGTTTAATAGATTGAAAAATTGTTATCGGAGGGTGATTAGTAGATTGCATTAAAGTTGTTCTGTAGAGACGGACACCAACTCGACAGTGGTGTTGGAACTCTTTAAAGCCTTGACTCTCAGTGGCTTCTCTTGGGAATCGCTGGTCTCTTGTTCATGGTCATTCTTATCAGTATCCGCCAGCACGTGTGTCTTAGCAGAGTGTTTGTTCTTATCCAAACTGGTAGATGAGGTCATGTACAAACTCAACGCCTTGTGGTAGTCTCTGGAGTCCTTCAACATTCCCAACCCAATTTTCAGGACACTTGCTGAGTTTGGCGCCATTGACACAACAGGCGTAGCTTCCCTGATCTTGTCTTTGACTTCTGCGACTCTCTTGTCCCTTGTTCCACTGAAGTCCTGTGTTGTTGCTGAGAGATCCGGTGCCGCTGACTTGGTGGAGTATGTTCTTCCCCGGAAGTATCTGGAGAGCTTCGACTGTGGCTGATCTGCGGGGGAACTCGACATCACGACAAGATCTTCTTCGGTACTTGGAGATCTCATGTCACCAACACCATCGGTAGTCATAGGAGAATCCCTCAACACGGCAGATCGAAGCTGAATGCTTTGGAAGTCATCACCAATCATCACAGAATCTGTACTCTTCTCACTCCAAAAGATCTCATCGAGGGTTCTGTAGGGCAAACCGCTGGCAACTTCAGAGTCCATGGCCTTTTGTAAGATCTCAAGAGTCACACAGAGGAAGAGAAGCGCCACTGACAAGGGAACGAGCAACAACCCTTTGAAGGCGCTGACGAAGAACAGGACGGCTTGTCGTGTGCGGAGGACAGAGAGGATGAGCACGACAGTGACGAATACCGCGGCTTTGATGACGAATTGAAGAAGTGACTTCTGATGTATCTTGGAGGCTCTCGGCGTGGAAGACATTGTGTGGGTGCCGTTGCTGCTGCTGCTTGAAGCCGAACAAAAGTTGACACAAAAAGAGGCCCCCGCCCAAATTTTGTTGATCCGCGTGGGGACGCGTCAGCTCAGAGTTTTCGATTTTTGGCGGGAAGAGAAAGACGACAGCGGCATGGAGTAACCACACAGAAACAACGACAATGCCATCCGTTTTCGTCACCTCGGGCGCCACGGTGCCCTTCCCAGACCTCATCCGCAACGCTCTGAGCAAAGAGTTCGTTGCCGCCCTGGCCGCACAGGGGTACGACCGCCTCGTTGTCCAGTACGGCCGCTCAGAAGAAGGACGGGCGCTCTACGACGACGCCGTGGCGAAGCTTGGAGCCAGCCCGGCGGTAAGGATCGAGGGGATCGCATTCACCAGTGACATCAACTCGTACATCTCTGCAGCGGATCTGGTCGTCTCGCACGCGGGCACCGGGTCCATCCTTGACACACTGCGTCTACAGAAGAAGCTAATTGTGGTGGTGAACGACCAGCTCATGGACAACCATCAACAGGAGGTGGCGAGGGAGATGGAGACGCAGGGCCATCTGGTCAAGGTGAACACGTCGTTAGAAGAGCTGCTCGCTGCGGTGCAAGAGGTGGCAACGCACGAGTATACGCCGCTGCCTCCGCCTTCGAAGGGCGTGATCCAGCAGATTCTACAGGAGCTTTGAAAAAAAAGGACATGTGATCACATTTCTATCTAATGAACTCCTTCATCAGGGCGCCGTAGTCCTCGACGTAGGCCCTGAGGGAGATGGACGTTGGTTCAGTCAGCGGCAGCTCTGTTGGCTCCTCTTTGAGCGGGTCGTAGTCGTTCACCAAGAGGCCCGACTCTGAGACGTTGGAGAGGTCTGGGATCACATTGTTGTTGCCCAGAGGGAAGCCGCTCTGTTGGTCCAGGGACAGGGCGTTGTTGAGCTGGAAGCTGAGCGGGTACTGCGTGTTGAACTGGATGGAGAAGGAGGCCTGCGACGAGGGCGAGTTGTCCTCGCTGTTGTTGTTGCTGTTGTAGTCGTTGTGTGTGGTAGTGGTGTTGGTGGCCGGGGTGTCAAACACCTGTGGATAGTTGTTGGGCGTCAGCAGCGTCGTTCTGAACCGTGAGACGCACTCCTCCTTCACCTTGTGCTTTCTGGACTTGAACCTGTTCTCGGCCAGCGACTCTGGGAAGGGGGTCATGATCTTCATGTACTTACCAAAGAGGTCTGCTCTGCGTGTGAAGAAGGCGAGGAGACGGCACGAGTAGCTGGCGTAGTACCTAAGCTCTGGCGAGATCCCGTCGTAGAGATCCTGGATCCTGAAGGGATAGATCGTTGTCGGGCCAATGAATCTGAACCGTGTGAGAAACCTCGTCTCCGGGAAGATGTTGTCCAGACAGCGTGCAATCATGTAGTAGAACGAGTAGAACACCTTGTGAACAGGGGAGTCGCACGTGTCAATCGTGTGCATCTCGCTGGGGGTGATTCTGTAAAACTTGTGTGTGATTTGGTAGATGAGCATGGCTGGGTAAGATGTGACGCTCTTCAGGTTCAGTTTCGAGCGAAGCATCTCCGTGTCCAAATCCTCCTCGAAGAAATCCACCAACGCGTCGTAGTGCCAGATGAGCACCTCGTCGTTGGTCTCTTGGATGAAGCTCTCCATCTCCTTCAACACATCCAAAATCTCTTCGAGCACATCACAGGGGTAGCTCTGGAAGAAAAGACCCTTCTGTGTGACAAAGGCAGAGCTTCCGATGAAGGACGCCACGGGCGATGTCTCCGCCGTATGGTCGTATAGATCCGTCAACGCCACAAGCGAGCCAGAGATGAAATAGCCTCGCAGAGTGTCCGCCATAAGCATGTCGCAACTCTGCAGACATATCGTAGGGATGGTGAACTTGCTGAAGTAGTACAGAGACTTCTTAAAATCACCTTCCTCCTGTGCCTTGATGAGCTTGAGCACCCATGTTCGTAGGTATGCAATGGTC